>CAUYQG010092078.1:0-23439 GCA_963574415.1 Tarsius wallacei
GGGCAACTTGGCAAGATCTCATCTCTACAATAAATCAAAAAAATCAGCCGGGCGTGGTAGCACGTGCCTGTAGTTCCAGCTACTTGGAAGGCTGAGGCGGAAGGATCGCCGGAGCCCAGCAGGTCGAGGCTGCGGTGGCCGGGAGCGGCCGCTGCACTCCAGTCTGGGCGACAGTGAGACTCCAACTCAAAAAAAAAAAGATACTTGCACATGTATGTTTATCACAGCATTGTTCACAATGGCAAGAACATGGAACCAACTGGGCTGCCCTTCAAAAGAGGACTGGATTTTAAAAATGTGGTATACACAAGGGGATACTACGCAGCCATAAAGAAGAACAAAATCATGAACTCCACAGCAAACTGGATGGAATTAGAGTTTATAATACTGAGTGATCTCTCACAGAAACAAAGAGCTGAGTAACACGTGTTCTCACTCATAAGTGACCTCGAACAACTACCGTATTACTATAAGAAAAGGATTGAAAGTGGCGGGAAACTGCGGGGTGGAGAGGTGGGATTGACAGTAGTCGATATCTGCCTGGGGAAGGGGGGGACACACCTCATCGATAAGGGTACCTGCATAGTGATATTTGTACACCTAGCCCTGAATTGTACCCCACAATTTTAAATAAAAATTAAAAGAGGAGAAAAAAAATTAGCCTGGTGTGGTGGTACACACCTACTTGGGAGGCTAAGGTGGGAGGATTGCCTGAGTCTGGGAGTTTAAGGCTGTGGTAGCTATGATAACACCACTGCACTCCAGTCTGGACAACAGAGCAAGACGCTGTCTCTAAAATTAAACAAACTAACAAACAAAAAAATTGCTGTAGCCCACCCAAGATCCTTCCTGCCCCATCTCCCCTCTATATGCTCTCCTTCCCTGACAGACCTGCTCTCCCTGTCTGCTCTTATTCCTTCCTGTTCATCTTTTACAGTAATCTTCCCCAAGAGAAATTTTTACATGACAGACCCTTTTCTGGTATCTGTTTCTTAGAGAACCAAAACTAACACACGTTTATAAAAAAAGAAAAAGAAAAAATGTAATCAGTCTTCTTAACAAAATAAAGGGAAAATATATCATCTCAAAAGATGCAGGAAATAATTTAATAAAATCTAAAATCAGTTATTGGTTTTTTAAAAAGTCCTTTGAAAAGTAGGCATAAAGAAAGACTTTCTGAATCTGATATGGGGTGTTTTTAAACAAACAAACAAGAAAACAGCAATACCAGAATTAATAGTGAAGCAGTTAAAGCTATTAATTTGCAAAAGGGAACAAGACACATTTGCCCACTTTTCCAACTCTATCCAACACTGTAGAAGGATTCCAACTAATATACATAGAAGGAGCAATAAAACCAGAAAATCACAGTTTAGCATTGCTTCGTGAAATAATGAATCTGGGCAAAAACATTGATGGCTGCAAAAACTATTAGGAGGAAAGTGGATGGGGAACTTCGTGATGGAGGCATCAGGTGATACTATTTACATCTCAGTCAATCTTGTCATCACTAAAAGTGGAACTACGTATCAGTGACAAAATAACATTTTTGAGACATTTAGGGATTTTGAATATGGACTGAGGGTTAGATAAAATGATGAAGTGACATCGTAGACATGCTCAAGCCACAAAAAGGGTGAGGGGAGAAGAAAAGGGGAGGAGAAGAAGTGAAAGAAGCTTGGCTCTCTTTTGTTAATGTTGAAGCAGGGAGATGGGTATGCGGGGATTCGTTGGACTCGTGTTTCTACTTTTGTACTTTTTTTTCATCTAAAAAAAACCCTTAAATGTAAGGTAATAGGAAGGAAGGATTGCCAGGGAAATCTAAAGACTGAGTAGATACTGATGATGAAAACCAAGATTTGTATCACATGAGCTAATTGGGAAAGAATATAAGGAGGAGGGTTCAACAGTGCAAATTTCTGAAGAAAAACCAAGAAAAAATAGAATCTTTGTTGGGTAAGAGACTGAATACAGAGAAAAAAGATTGCTGCCAGACAAAAAAGGTAATTAATTGCCAGCGTAACATTTTAGGTGTTGTAGGACAGAGATCAGCCAACTGTAGTTCACAGGGTATATTATCTATGGCTGCCTCTGTGTTACATGGTAAAGTTGAGTATGTTGCGAAGTTATAAATATTTACTATATGGACCTTTATAGAAAAAAAAATTGTCAACTCCTATTGTAGAAGATAAAATCAGGAATGAAGGTCAGGATATTTACATTTAAGAAGGAATATGGATATCTCTACCAATCCAAAAGAATAGATGGTAACAACCATAGGTAAAGAAAATTGGCTGAGATAGGGAAGTCAGTCAAGGGAAAGCACATGGCACTCCTTTCTTTGTGAAGTCAAGAAAGCTAAAACATCTGCTAAGTGAGATGAGACTGGAAAAGTCAGGGTGAGAGAAATGAATTTTTTGTAGCAATGTGTATCTCTGTATTTAAAAGGGCAGATAAAGTTCTATTAAGAGGAATTTGCAGGAAATTACATTTTTAAAATCCCCTTACATTTTTATCTATGTCGACACCCATATGCCCAACATCTGGTTTAAGAGATTAAATGTAATACTATTGTTGAAGTCTTTACGCCAATCTCTACTTCCTCTTCTACTCAAGAGGAAATCACTGCCCATGAGTTGTTGGCTATCATTTCCCTTAATGTTGTTACACATTAACTTTTATTTAATGTTGTTATACATTAAATATATCAAATATATATTGTATAAATGTATATTGCATAAACATATATTGTATAAAAGTAACAATAAGTATCTCGTATTCCTTCAAAATATTTTAAAGCTTTATTTGAATATTTAAAAACATCAGATGGGTTTAAAAAGAGCCAAACTGATTTTCTAAAAGATGAAAAATACAGTCATTAAGATGTATAACTTGGTAGAAATGTTAAACAATGGATTAGACATCGTTCAAGATAGACTTATTAAAATGGAAGCGAGAGATGAAGAAATTAGTCAAAATACAGCAGAAGTTTAAAGGGATGGAAAAATGCAAAAGACAGACTAAGATATAAATAAGGAAAAAAGAAGAAGTTTCAACATCGTCTAGTGGGTTCTAGAAGGAAAAAAGCAGAATGAAAGAGAGGGAATTCCAAGTCAAGCGAAGATCATGAATCAAAAAGGGAAAGACCAACCGTATCAGATGCAGCAGAGAGGTAAGTAAGAGGAGGACTATGAACCGGGTTGTTGAATTTAGCAACGTGGAATTCACTGGTAACCTTGATATGAGGAGATATAGTTGAGTGCTAGGGGTGAAAGCCTGAATGGAAAGGTGTATTTTTTTTTACTGTGGCATAGCTTAAATTTAGCAACTTAAACAATTCACAGCTCACAGTTTCCATGGGTCACGAGTCTGGGCACCACTCAGCTGGTTCTTCACTCAAAGTCTCAGGGTTGCAATTAAGTAATATATAATATACTGAAATATTGGTAGTGATTTTCCCTAGTAAATTTGTGGGATTTTATTTTATTTTCTTTATCATTTATGATTTCCAAATTTTCTGCAATAAGCATGCATTACTTATATCAAAAAGTAGTACTCAATAAGAAAACCAAATGACTCTCTTTTCCAATACGAGTTCATACTATTAGATGAGCTTATGGGGCTTTCTTCCTAGCCCATCACAACTCCTAATTTTGCAATTTATTCTCTAGAAGCACTGGACTGCTCATGGTTTTAATGTATAGTTCATCCTGTCTCCTTCCTTCCCACTAAAATGCTCCATCACTTAGTGACTGTTTTCATGCTTTTTAAACACCTATCAAAACAATCACACCCTATCTTCTCATCCTTAAGACTCACCTCAACCAGCATCTCCTTCAATAAATCTTCCCTGACATCCTTTATTCCCCTTCCCTCCCCACTGCAACCTAGATAACGTACCCTTCCTTTGATCTCCCAAAATAACTGTGCAACTATCATTGCATGGTCATTATGGGAGCTAATATACAGTTGTGTAATATTATCTGTATTGTAGTTAAATTATAATTATTTTTATATTATTTATGTAGGATAAAATGTAGAGGTTTAAAACAACATGTCTTAATTACCTTGCCCTTTCTGCAGATCAGAAATTAGGGGAGTGGCTTAGCAGGGTAGTTTGGACTCAGTCTCCCTTAAGATTACAGTCAGGATGTCAGTCGGAGCTTCGGTGCTCCCTTGACTGGGACAGGGGTGTGCTTCAAAGCTGTCTCACACGGCTGTTGGCAGGAAGCCTCTTTCTTGCTGGCTGTCAGAGGCTTCAGTTCCTCCCCATGTGCACCTGTCCATAGGACCACATGGCAGCTGGAAAAATCCAAGGGAGGAAGAGGTGGATGCCACCATGTCTTTGACAACCTGGCCTCAGAAGTAACACGCCATCAGTTTCATTTTCTATTGTTCACTGCTCACAGAGACCAAGCCCTGTACACTGTGGGAGGGAACCAAAAAGGCATGAGACCAGCAGGCGGGGATCACGGAGGTCACCTTGGAGATGACTCGCCAGCCTCAGTGAACGGGGCCTCGTGCCTCTTGGTACTGCCTAGCCCGGGAGTGTTACAGGGTCTTATTATAACAGTGGGTGCTTAGTTCATTTTTGTTTCAAAAAACTAAATTTCCCATAATAATTTTATGCATTTTAGATGATTAATAAGTGCTTATTAATAAGCTTACTAACTCTAACTACATAAGGTGATAGGCAGGCAATAAGGAAAGAATGCCTGAGCCCCAGGATCCAGAAAACAAGGTGGGATGTGGGTAGATAAGTGGATGGGAAAAAGGATGAAAAGTTGGGGAAAAAAATAGAATTTCCTCAGTCCCACCTCTAACTTGTAAAGAAAATTATTTTGCTTCCTTGTGTTTAGGATTTTCTGGTTTTCTCCCTCCATTCATTAATGTTTAGTTATTGCAAAATGGACATTGGAGACTTTTCAAGTAAGTCTTAGGAAAAGTCCACTATTACTTTTCTAAATGGAACTAAATAATTGATTTTTATTTTAATCATTTGCTTGTGAGCAGAGTTGTGAAATGTCAATATTTAAAAAGCCAAGTTTCAGGAGTTGAGTTCAACTTGAGACTTAATCTTTGTTCCTTCAGATATCAGAAATGCCAGACTTCTGTTACCGTCTGTAGCAGTGCTATTGTTTTGAAGATGATGTTTGTTCTGTGCAGTTTGGATATATTCAGTCTGCCTGAACAGTTCAGTAGAAACTAGGTGTAAAGTGTAAGACTCAAGAGAGAGTGAGAGAAAAAAATAAATCTCTTTATTATGGTGCATAAACCTTCAGTGTGAGGGAGCTTTGCAGCTGCACAAGGAGAAAAATGCATTCAAAAATATAATGCAAGTGTGAATAATCCTTTCTCGAATGCTGCTTGCAGACTGCTCCAGCTTTGTCAGGTGAACTTGAACCGGGCCATCAGATTTGCCCCCATTCCCATTGCACACTCTGTCTATCACCCCAGGGCATTCACCATCTTGACTGTTGTTTAAAGAGAACAAGCTATCCATCATTGAACCAGGGAGTCACTTTCTCATAGAAAAGTAAAATCAGCATGTGACACTACTCAGCCCTCGTGTTTTGCAGATTAAAATGATACATGGCGACTCACGTGTTACTAGGAAGATTAAGTCGGTTATCTTGTTCCGCTGCCCAGACAAAAGAATTCCCCTCAGGCAGTAAGTGGGAGCTGTACAGAAGCAAGAAACGTTGGGCTCAACTATACGGTGGAAAGAATTTAACAAGAGAGCAGAAAAAGAATGTTATATTACATCTAAGCACCTTTTCTCGTTCCCTGCATGAAATGGTACAAAGAAGAATCCATCCCCAAAAGAGAACTGTTAAATCTTTGTGCATGTCTCTGCTGTTTCAGATGCCTGTTTTATTACTAGAGATGGACACACAATTTATTGTCTGACTGCCTCCGCAATTGATTTAAATATGGTGAAATAAATGAGCAGCCGTTTGCCCTGGGGCGGTTAGCTTCCTAAGAGTAGGTTGCAAATCCTGCAGCTACAGTAGCAAGTTATTAACACTGTTATTCCATTGTGTGATCTACACAGTAATAAAATTTTAAATGAATCTCATGTAAAAATGAGTTCACAAGGAAAGGCTGGGATAAAACCTTTAATTTAAGAAGCGAAGCAAATATTTATCATAGTACAGAAAATATAATTGAATCTATAACTGTGTTATATTTGTTTTGAAAAGTCATTATCAAAAGAAAGAAGACAAAAATAGGTATCAAAGTTTTTAATTTTAGATGAAATAAGTGCATTCATTAAAGTAAATATAAGAAAAGTCTATTTCTCAAATATTTTTCAGAACTGAAAAGAAGTTTAAAGTTCAACTTTCCTTTTGCTATTTAGATCTTTCACTGGAGACAATATGGGTTAAAGAGAAATAATTATGTGTTTTCTTATTAGATTTCCATGCATTTTAGGCTACACTGTTGTTAGAAATTTATTATTTCCATTTTGCCCATATTTTGCCATGCCAAGTTATTTCTTAAAGTACAGACCATACTTCTAGTCAAAAGGATTTCAAATCAAAGAATGCTCTTTTCATTACTTTTAACTAAATTTTCAAACATTACTTCTCTTAAACATCTGTATGTTCTGTATGTGTACTGTAAGAATAAGAGATAACACTGGAATATGTTGAATTTTTTCTGCTAAAGTCAGACACCAGATTTAACCTTCTTTTTCTACACAAATCACGAAAAGAAGAGGGCCTGTTTGAACACTTTTGTTAGACATTTGACATGGTCTTTTCCAATAACAGAAGGACCCACAGCGACTGGCTTTGAAGGGCCATGTTCCCAACACGATTTCAATAGGGAACATTCTCTCTGGACAGAGCACCTGGATCCTGTGCAGCGTTCCCTTGGGCTGGACAGAGCCACCTGCATCAGAGAGGATGGAAGATGAGGGAAGGGAGCCTCTGGCCAGCTGTATCCTTCCCCAGCCTCCGGGGCATGCTGGTGCAGAAGAGCCAGGCCAGGCCAGGCCAGGCCAGCACACAGGCATCTGTCCGAGTGGCCGGCCTCTTTGCCCTCCTATAGACAAGTTAGCCAGACCCTTTAATGGGCATAGATAAAGGTTAAGAGCAATGAAGCCTAGAAGTCTTTGAAATATGCCATGTTCCAAGACTCAAAGCTATAAATTGTGCTAACAAAGGCAATTGAAAACGTCAAGGTCCTAGGACTTTCCTAGCATCCAGGAAGATGACCTGAGATCAAGCTGGATATCAGAGAGAGCTCCACAGTTTAGTGTGACCTCAGCATAGACCTGACTTCCTCCCTTCTGCCTCTTCCCCCCACCATCCCTGCATCTCAGCCTCTGCACCATCTGAGCTGAGCTGGAACACACACTCCACAAGTAAAAAACTATTCCTAAGCATTTTTACACAACATAGAAAGGAGAATTAAACTTGGCATCTGTAAAACTCTGCATTGCCAAGTATCAGCTTTTATTACATTCAGCTCTTGGCTACCAGAGTTGAAAATGCAAATAATCAGAAAGAAGACTGTTGTTTAGGATCCATCCTGTTTAGGCCAATAACAATTTTTGTTGTTGTTTTGTGGCTACCTAGTAGCTGATGATTGGGAGGCAGAGAGCTCCAAATTGCCCTAAATGCAAAGGGAAGACCAGATCTTGTTGCCAATAACTTAAAAATTAGATTTAAAATACAGCTCAAGATGCATTAAGTGCTATGGTCATTTGGTATTTGTTTTATTTCCTTGATGGTTTTTGAACATGTGCCAAAAATGCCACACTCAGAACATCCACCAACCAGAGTGTATATCTCAAATGCTGAAAAGATGAACTGAAAAGTGTGCTTGAGGAAAGTAACATTTCATAAGTTATAAAAATCATTTCATATCAAGAAACTATTGTTTTCAGGTAGTATTTTATTGTTTGGTACAACTGACTCTGACAATTGCTAGAAGGGAGAAGAAGAGACTCTGCCAAGTGATTTACTTATTTAATGTTTTCCACTGGGAAGCTTAATCATATATTCAACTCTACTGAAAATTGCTTTCCTTTTGCTCACGCAGATAATTCTAGAGTTATTTTTTCTTTCAGACAGCAAAGTTATATTTCTTTTGAAAAGAGGTATATGAAATGTAAAGACATACACCCCCCTTTTTTTAGGTCACTGTTTAAAAATTCAGACTGTGAAAGGCTGCTTCTCAGTGAGAAAGGTCACTCTGAGTGCACTGTCCACAACATTAACTAGAAATGACCCTTGTCATCACTCTCAGCATGTGGGACAGAAGAAACAAGGGAAAAAGACACACCCAAAAGATGGTTTCTAGAATAGGCCACTTGGATAATAGATGAGATGCTGTGCTTACAGGTCACGTGGGCCTCGGGAGGCATTGTTCTCACTGTGCTTTAAAGTGTCCTGGGTGGCTTCACGATGCCAAAATCACTGGGAACTGCAGGGTCTCAACAGGACTACCATTCCAAAGTGATGAAAATGTCTAATTTCACAGTTTAAGAACACTTCCTAAGCTTCCAGTTTTAGTGTTTTCTTTTCTTGATCCATATTCCTTCCAATGCATATGTTTTAGGGGACTGCGTCAAGGAGAACTCTTTCACCCGATGATGTCCACACAGCTTTCTCTCACCGTGTCACTGGTGTTGAGAAGGACTTCACTAAGTAAAATGAGCTTTGTGCTTGCCACAGTAAACAAAGAGTTCAATTCTAGAGCTGGCTGATTCCGGCTGTGTTGGAGGAAAGAGGGTTCGCATCCGGCCTTCACTTTTTTTTTCCATATTCCCAAACTGCTTCCCAATATGCTTCCTCCCCCATCTTTTACTCTCTCTAGTCTTTTTCCTTTCCTATGGCCAGAAACATTGACATTTAAAAACAAGGGCTTCTGACACTCTGATGTTATTCCTCGGGCTATACCTTGGTCTTTTCTTTCCTGAGCAACAGCTTCTAAATTTCAGCTGGTGGTCAGGTCCTCTCTCATTCTACAGCAGTCACTCTCATGAAGCCTCCTTGAAGGGGAGTGTCTGGTGACATTAGACAGGAACAGGCCCTAGCCTGCTGCTTGCTGGCAGAGTAGCACCGAACAAGTTGCCCGGCTTCTTACAGCTTTGTTGTAAAATGGGTTTAAAAAGCCTCATCTTGGGGTGTTGTTATGACGATCAGAGATAATGTCTGTGAGAGACTTAGCACAGTGGCTGGCACATTTTGGTGTTCAGTAAAGGGCAGGGTTTTATTGTCATTACTGCCCCAGCTCCTTCCCCAACATGGTCCTGCTGAATTCATTTTCCAGCCCCACTCTCACTAACTGTGGCAGCCAAGATGGATTAACTCTTGTCAACTCAGATCTTCCCCAGACCCGGGGAACAATCTTGGTCCTAGGAAAAAGTCACTTCTGATCAGCATAGAGAATGAGAAATGCAAATAATAATAACAATGACAACAGTAACAGATTCCATTCCATTATTTATGGATGCTCATTCACCATTATCTGTCACCTTGAAATAGTCTTTAAACTGCTGTTTTTGTAAGTCATAAGGTTCAAACACGGTTCTCTCATTCCATATCTCTCCAATCTCATCTCCTGCTGGCTTCAAATCCTCCCACATGACTATAGTTCCCCAGATATGATGCAATCTCCCACGAATGTTTCCCAACGCTCTTTCCTATGCCTGGAATATCCACCTCTAGCCCCCTGGAATATTCTTCCCAGCCTTCCCTGGGGGAGCTACTGCTTATCCTTCAAGGTTCAGCTCAAGGGTCATCTCCTTGGGGACAAACTTCTGTCCAGTACTCCTGTCTAGTAACACACACGCAACACACAGGCTCTATTACACCATCTCAGACCTTTATGGTGGACCCTCAATTGCACAGTAATTACTTGTTTATATCTCTGACTCCCCCATTAGATTATGAGCATGTGAAAGCAGAGATTGTGAGTTCATTTTGGCAGCCCCAGTGCCTGCCCTGGCACTTGGTTGTTAAGAAGGCCTTGTTGAATGAAAGAATTAAATCATTAAAAATCGCAAGATTAATTAAGAGTGTGGTTTTATGATTGACCCATTGTGGCATAGCTCTTAGTGTAATACAGTATTTAACATTGTGCCTTGAATATAGCACGTGTTCCATAAATGTTTGTGAACTGAATGAATGAATGATGGCAGGTGAAAAATCTCTTAATTAGATCCAGAGGGTCCTCTTTATTTGTCCAATCCAAATAAGAAAGGCGTTCTCAGATGCTGAAAAAAGCTATGCTGACATCTTTGTCTTACAAAAGACTCATCTGAATGATAATGAGTGTGGAAAATGGATTAGCTCCTGGGTGGACAGGTTTTTTTTTGTTTGTTTGTTTGTTATTTGCTTTTGCTTTTTGTCTGGGTAAAAAAGCAAAAATGCTTGAGTGCTCCATTGCTGAGAGAGACTCAGTCCCCTCTTATTTTCCATGATTTTTGCTTTAGTGCTTAGTTAATTAAGAAAATTAAACTATTTGTGGACTTGAATTAAAATTGGAAAAAAATAAGGGTCACTGGTACTGTAGTATCATTGATTTTATTACTAGTTTATATATCTACAAACCAGATAACACTGGAGAAATTAATTACCATCTGTTCTTAGATGCTAGTGTTATGGCATCATTAATTCTATGAGTCCTCTACTACTGCGTAGTGAAAATGTACTAATAATTCAATTTTTTAAAGATGATTAGGAAGTGTTTTAAACCCACACAATATGTATTACAAAATATATTTCAGATAAAGCATGAATTATTTTAAAATAAGTGACAAAGAAGGCCTAACTTGTTGGGCCAGGTGTTTGACGTGCATTAAGAGGGGTATTTTTCAAGTTTCATGAATTAAAGAGTGTGGGTTCGCCCTTATCCAGAGCAGCTGAGGATTATTGAGACTCCAACCTTAAGAGCAACCAAAACAGGCACTTAAACTTTCTGTGCCAAAATGCTATCTCGTTTCCTGTTTCTTTCCTGATTAATCTCAGGATTATTCTTCATTACCACCACCCAAGAGTTAAAATAAGATTAATAGTATCAACCTCAAAGGTTTTGTAAGAATTAGAAAGAGCACATGTAAAGTTGTTAGAACAGTGCCTGGCCTAAAACAAATATTCCACAAATGGTTATTGTTGTTATTGGGTTTTGTCATCATTATCATTCTTTATCCACCATATTTTATCCTTTAAACCAAAGCAGAGCTAAAGTTAGCAGTCTTAGTTTTGTTTTTCATTTGACCTGAGGTTAGTTCCTAGGTGAATGCCAGTTTCCCTAATTCTCGTTTACTGATAGACTCTGCTTTCTGCAGTTACTTCCACACTCATTAAAGTTTTGTTTCATGGTGTTTCCTCCATACTTTCTATGAACAGTCTCTGCTGTAAGTCCATTCAACATCATGAATCTTCCATCCTGATTATGAAAGCATCTGATTCTGATAACACTGGGTCACAAAATTATTTACAGCCAGGCCTGCCGCACCACACAACTCCAGAGGATTCCATTCACTTGAAATCAACGCGTATTAGTTATCCATTGCTACATTACAAATTACCATAAATTTAGCAGCTTAAAACAACACCTGTTTATTATCCCACAGTTCTATAAGTCAGAAATCCAAGATGATGTGGCTGAGTTCTCTGCTCCGGATATCACAAGGCTAAAACCAATGTGTCAGCTGGCTGTGTTCTCATCTAGAGCTCAGTACTCTCTTCTGATCTATTCCTGTTATTGGCAGAATTCAGTTCCTTGTGACTGTAGAATGAGATGGCTATTTCCTTACTGGCCGTTAGCCGGGGATTGCTCTCAGCTGCTTGTAGTCATCCTGGGTCCTTGCACGGAGCCCCTCCATCTTCAAAACCAACAAAAGCACACTGATTCCTTCACATGCTTGAAATGTATTTGGCTGCTTGTGCTCCAGAATGTCAGAGAAAACTTTCTGCTTTAAAAGAGATCACCTGATTGAGTCAGGTCCACCTGGATAATCTCTAGATCTTAAGGTCAACTGACTTGGGACTTCAATTACGTCTTCAAAATCCTTTTACAATAGTGTCTATATTACTGTTTGAATAACCAAGAGATAAGAATCTTGTGTCTTTAGAATTTTTGCCTACCACACAATGTGAGTTCAGTGCTCCTGATTCTGGGATGCTGGGTTTCACACATGTTTTAAGGTTTGTTTTCTTGCAATAAATAGAGACTCCTTAAAGGAGAGCTAATTAGGATACACATGAGCTACTAAGAGAAATGGTCTCACGTGAAAATCTAAGACCAGAAGCAAACATCAGACCTCACAGCAGAAATCAGTGAATCCTAGCCCTTGAGATTTACAACTAACGACTTAGCCACTCTCCCTGATTGTACTATTTCTATACTTCAGGTTTAAATTTCCAGAGCTCTACTTTCATTTAGGATGTGAAACGTCGCATGACTCCCACCCTGGCAATCAGAACAAGCTAGAAAATCCACAGACTTTTCATGAGCCTCTTAGAGTGCTGAGGTTACAAGGCAACCAAATAAGCTAAATTCCAAAATATTACAAGCCCCTTTAAGAAGAGAGAGGGCACATCAACCCTTTCACCAGTGATAGAGCACAGAAGAAAGAGTTGACCACCATATAAATCCATAAGGAGAAACCAGCTAAAATGTTAATGGACTCGTAAAGGCCAATTATGAATGAAAGTATCAGCTTGAAACAGTTGGAAGTCCAAGACACAAGTAGATTTTACCCTAATTTACAAGCTCTTTTTAACTGGCTCCCACTGGGAACTCATGAGAAAAACTAGAGACTGAGTAGTCAGACAGAAGATGATCAGAAGTACAGGCACAGATGAAATTTTCAGCTGTGCCTGTAGAAGAGACATGAAACTCCACCCACCTACCTGGATCTTTCTCTCACTAAAGGCAAAAGCTGGAAACTACTGTCAGAAAGACAAAGACTCTATTGCTTTTGGTAATGAATAGAAGCAAAAGCCCTCTGCCCCTGCAGAAAAGCAAGAATTTTCAACTCTTGGACTCAGGATCCTACACTGGCATAAGGAGCTCTGTGCTACTTCAGAAAGAGACAGGAAACTCTCTTCTCTCCATAGCCCGATGTCCAACAGGTCAGAGTTCAGCAGGCATCAAGGGGAAGAATAGGAAACACTGGGGAAGATTCATTTCTGAGACCCAAGCACACAAAGTCTGCCTAAGGCTGAAACTCTATCAGGAAAATAAAGATTCTCTCTTCTCACCATGAACCTAGCACACAATAACAATAACAGTGAGGATTATTAAAGGGGACAGGGATGGAGAAGGAATCAGAGCTGCAAAACCACCCATGGAGTACCATGCTTACCACCAAAGTGCTGGTTCAGTGGGCTTATCAGAAGCCCAAACCTTGCCATCACGCAATATAGCTTTGTAACAAATCTTCACATGTACCCCTTAAATCTAAAATAAAATAAAATAAATTTTTTAAAAATATGACTGGGCAGGTGTCTCATGCCTGTAATCCTAGCACTTTGAGAGGCCGAGGAAGAAGGATCACTTGAGCCCAAAAGTCTGAGACGAGCCTGGCAACATAATGAGACATCATCTGTACAAAAAACTAGCCAAGCGTGGTAGCACATGCCTATAGTCCGCCCTACTCAGGAGGTTGAGGTGAAAGGATTGTCCTGGCCCAGGAGGTCAAGACTGCAGTGAGTTGTGATCATGCCACTGCAGGCCAGCCTGGTGACAGAGTGAGACCCCAACACACACACACACACACAATGTTGAAAGGATTTCCTCATACAGAAAGAGTTTGGTAGCAGACAGAAACTGGAATCTATGAAAACTAAAAAAGTACCAGAAATAATAAAAATAAGTAAAGAGATGTAAATAATAATTTCTTATTTTTAATTACTTAAAAAATACCTGTCTGTGTGAAGTAAAAAGAGTAACAATTTATTGCAATCGCACAAAGGATTGGTATATGTAAGTGGAATTATACTTTTTGTGAGGTTTTACATGAAGTAAAATAATATTATTTGAAGATAGATATGCTAACTTCAAAATGGAAATTGTAAATTCTAGAGCAAGAACTACGAAAAATTTAAATAGGGATAGAATCAATAGTCAATAACAAAGATAAAATGGAATAATACAGATATTCAATAAATCTAAAAAAAGAAAAAAGGAAAAACAGAACATTTGACACAAATATAAAGATGTTAGATTTAAATTCAATTATTTCAACAAAAGAAAAAGGATGGGAAAATATATCACCAAACACTAATCAAAAGAAAGCTGTTGTAGCCATATTACTAGCAAACAAAATAGACTTCAAAATAAAGACCATTAGCACGGATAAAGAGGAATTTTAATATGGATAGCATTGAGTCTATAGATCAAATTGGAAATCCAAAAACCTTTATTTTTGATGTTCGATTATTGACAACTTTGTAGCCCCTTACTCTCCCTTACCTTTCTGCCCTGTATCTGAACAAGCTGATGAGAAAGCCTAGGGGCTCTCTCCTTTGGTACCAGGAAGAAGTTCAAAGCACACAAGCCCAGCCCATGCAAAGAACCCCAACCTAACCCCTAATTACTATAAAATCCTAAACCAGTCACTCCTCCCACTCTCTCAAGCTATCTTAGACTCACTTGAGAGTCTGTTCTGTTCTCCAGAAAGCCTTATTTTGTAAGTCATAGTCTTTTCACATACTCTTAGCATCTTCAATCTCAACAGCAAAACCAAATTTTGGATGATACAGACGCTTGATTTTGCCTCTGCAGACTTATTGCAGTAGGGGAGAATTGGCATCTCAACTCTTCTGATTTATGATTGCCATATGCATACATCTGTTTATTTGTCTACTTTAATTTTTCTCATAAATATTTTGCAGTTTTCAGCATGCAGATTTTGCCCATATTTGGGGCAATTTCCTTAACTATCTTATATTTTTTATGCCATTGTACACAGTATTGTTTTTTTATTTCAATCTCTAATTGTTCTTTACCAATATATAGAAATATAGTTGACTTTTGTATAATGAATTTGTATCCTTCAATCTTACTAAATTAAATTACTATTTATGGTAGCTTTTTGTAGATTTCTTAAAATTTTATGCATAATTATGTTATCAGTAAATAGCAGTTTTACTTTTTCTCTTTCAATCTTTAGCCTTTGATATATATTTCTTGCCATATACCACTGGTTAATAACTTCAACACAATATTGACTAGAAGTGGTGATAGAAAACAGGCCTGCTTCGTTCCAAATCTTATGCAAAAATCATAGTCTATTTCCACCGCCTATGACAACTGTAGGTCTTTTGTAAATGTCCTTTATCAGTTGCCAAAATAATTTCCTTCTATCCCTAGTTTTCTGGGCACATTTATACTGAATTAACATTGAATTTTGTCAAAAATGTATTCTGTAGACATTGATGATCATATGGGTTTTCTTTTTTAGTTTGTTGATTCAATTAATTACATTGGTGAATATTTAAATGTTGAGCCAAAATTACACTCTTAGAACACATACTGTTTGGTCTTGATGGTCACATATATATAGATTGTTGAATTCAACTTACTAAAATTTGGTTAAGCTGTTTTGTGGCAATATTTATCACAAGTATTTGTCATTTCTTTTATGTATTTATTTAATAAACTAAATAAAATATATAAAAACTAATTATTTAATGAAATAAGTTTCTTGTATTGTAATGTCTTTGCTTTTGTTATCAGAATAATTTTAGCTTCATAGAATAAGTTGAGAAATACTTTATCCTCTTTTATTTTTTTGTATATGTTTGTGTAGATTTAGTATCATTTCTTCTTTAAATGTTTGGAAGAACTCATAAGTGAAACGAGCTAGGCCTGGAGGTTGTTGTTGTTTTGTGTGTTTGTTTGTATATTTTTGTGAGAAGATTTTTAAATACACATTTAATTTCTTTAACAGATACAGTACTATTTAGGTTAAACATATCTTCCTGAGTCAGTTTTGGTAGTTGATATTTTTTACTGAATTTGTATATTTTATCTAATTTGTCAAATTTAGTGGTATGAAGTGATTCATAGCCTTCCTCTATTTTTTGTCTATAAGATTTGTAGAAACATCCATACGCTAATTCCTGATATTGACAATTTCTGTCTTTTCTCAGTTTTGCTCATCAGTGTAATTAGAAATTAAGCAATTGACTGTCTAAGAAAATGTTTGGTTCTTTGGTCATATTATTTTATGACCAAATAGTACGGTCATACTATTTTAATTTTTGTTTTTCTTTATAGTATTATAATGGAGTATATGTGAGGATTTGTTATATAAGTGCATGAAGGTGAGGTTTGGGCTTCTGACGAGCCCTTCCCCTCTCAGTATTGGTTGTGGTAACTAGCGGGTGGTTTTGTATTCCTTATGTTTCCTTTCTCCCTCCCACTTTTATTTTTATTTTATATTGTTTTATTTTGAATTTCATAGAATACATGTGAGGATTTGTTACATAAGAACAAGAGGGGACTTTAAAAAAAAACAAACAGGAGTTATTTTTTGGAGGGCAGATCCCTTCCTCCATCAGATAGTGTTCTGAAACCCATCATCATCAGGGTACCAGCTAGCATTGTTGTGAGAGGCTGCATTTGGCTTCAGTGAATTTTCTTTTAAGAATCTTTCAAGCAGGGCTCGGTGGCTCAGCCTGTAATCCCGCGCCTTGGGAGGCTGAGGTGAGTGGATTGCCTGAGCCCGCGGGTTCGAGACCCGCCTGGGCAGGCGAAACCTCATCTCTACAATAAATCAAAAAAATCAGCCGGGCGTGGTAGTGCACGCCTATAATTCCGGCTACTCGGAAGGCTGAGGCGAAAGGATCGCCGGAGCCCAGCAGGTCGAGGCTGCAGTGGCCAGGAGCGGCCACTGCATTCCAGTCTGGGCGATCGAGTGGGACTCCAACTCAAAAAAAAAAAAAAATTAGCAGGGCATGGTAGTACACGCCAGCTATTTGGGCGACTGAGGCAGAAGAATCGCTGGAGCCCAGCAGGTCGACGCTGGGCTGACCGTGAGTGCGTCACTGCACTCCAGCCTGGGTGACAGCACGAGACTCCAACTCAAATTTTTAAAAAAAGGGATTGGCAGTAGCGGGATACTGCCAGGGTAGAGGGGGTAGACCACAACATCAATAAGGGTAACTGATCTCAAACCAGGCAAAGTGGGGACCTAAGGGGACCCAAACTCTACCTGCGTGGTGTCCACTTGCATACCTAGTCCTGAATTGTACCCCACATCTTTGAAATAAAATAAAAATAAGACTTTAAAAAAATTAACTTGAATCACTGCACTGGGGATATTTCTGAGCCACTCCTCCGGCTACTTCTGAGTGTTCTGTGATATCCCCAGAGGGCGCTCGTTCTTCATTTCCTTTACACACCCGTGTTGATACCCGGTTGCAGTCATGCATAGCTCAAGTGCACTGCTAGGCAACTTCGTCATTGTGCATTCATAGAGTACACTTACACAAGCCTAGGGTGGTATAGCCGAACGCCATACATGTGGTAGGCTACTTACTTACCGTATAAGTATACGTGGTAGGCTACTTACTTACCATAGTTCAAGTGCACTGCTAGGTGACTTAGTCATTGTGCATTCATAGAGTACACTTACACAAGCCTAGGGTGGTATAGCCAACGCCATATACGTGGTAGGCTACTTACTTATCATATAAGTAGTGGGCTATATACCATGTAAGTATAGCCAAGGCTACTATATACCTAGGCTACATGGTATAGCCTATCACTCATAGGCTACAAACTTGTCCAACACGTTACCGCACTGAATACTGTAGGCAGTTGTAACACAGGGATAACTATTTGCATATCTAAACATATGTAAACATAGTAAAGTAAAGATACAGTATAATACTGTAAAAGTACAGTAAAAATAGGGTATAATCTCATGGGACCACTATCATACATGGGGCTCTTTGTTGATCTAAATGTTAGACAGCACATGACTCTATATGTTTGGTATACAGTGAACACTCAGCAAAGGGTTTTTTTTTTTATCACTGAATGGACAAATGAGTGGATTTTGTGGGCTTAATTGGGTTAAAATATATAGGGAGACACTGTTTAACATCTAGATAGTATTCTACCAACATTTTTCAACAATTTCATTTTTTTCATATTTCCATTTGGATTAAATTTCTACTTAGGGAAGATCTCATTTTCCACCCTCTTGTAATTAAAAATCATGTTTCAGAATGTTCTCCTCCACTAATCCCAAAGATTGCTAGCTTATATGACTCAATATGACTCACCATATTTGGAATATCAGAACACATGTAGCTTTTAGGATTCACGTGAAATGAGGTTAAGACAGATTCAGTCAGCCTAGAGATACTAAGCCTCACAGGACCATTTTAACATGAGTGTTCTAAGGCTAATTTTTAGCTCCAGCTGGGAGGGGTTATTAGGACTATAGGCAAATGTCCAACTTACCGGGGGTTTTTTCCCAAGTTTTTGGCAAAGTTCTCCCAAAAACTCCAAGACAAAAATCTGGCTTTGGGTGACTAGCAATTTTCTCAACAAATTCAGTCCTTTCTGTTCTCCCTTGCTTATGTGAACCCAAAAGGCAGCTGCTAGCATTCCAAGGATAATCCCTTTGTTCGTGTGCTCGCTTGTGTTCTGAGTGGATTCATTCACTTCTAATCTAGTGCACTGAATAGTCACTTAGGTTAAACTCTAGTCATTTTATCTGCATTATATAAGGGATGTCTAGATTCTACACTAATGCCAAAAGCTAGAAGATGTCATTCTTCACTACAACAGGAAAATACTTTTTTTTCAATAGACTATTCACATCTCAACAGAGAAGAATAGAGGAAGTTAACATGATACATTTTAAAAAATACATTTTTAATGAAAAATATCGCTTCCATTGGTTGTTTATCCCATTGGGAATGGAGGATTTTTTTTTTTTAATCCAAATGATCCTGAAAATGTTAACGTTTTCTACCTTTCACATCTGGAAATGTGTCTCCCTGCCCCTTTAACATTAGTCCCAAATTTGGAAGAGGGAGAGAAATACTTATAGCTGATAACATTCAGAAAGTAGAGAAATTAGCTCATAGCCAAATTGATTTTTTTATTGTGGTCATTTATAAGCTAGGTGACTACATCCAATTTGTTGAGTCAAATAGAATATTGGCATATTTTCCTTCAAATGAAGTCAATGAGCATAACATTTCAGAATTACAAAATCTTACATTTAAAAATGTTGTAGTCTTCAAATTGATATCCAATTTTATAATTCACTCCACTTTTTCAGCTTTGGGGATGGAATATATTACTTCGTCAAGTATTACATGACTGAATGCTAAAATTTCATTATTGGATGATTTATTTATTTCAGACACAGTACTGGGAAAAGACATTTAAGAGTTTGGACTTTTTCTTTAAGTTTGTGTCAAATATTTATCAGGCCAGACTTATTATTTTTTTTCTATTATCCCTAAGTGATTATCTTGCACCAAACCCAGCATTGCCTTATTTAGAATCTCGGTCTTTAACACCAACACTGTGTTGGTTTCAAAACTCTGTAAGGTTCCAATCCTTCTTCTGCCATTTGACTATATCTCCCCAACTAGAAGATCATGGAAAAATGCTGTGAACAGTCATGAAAGGATTTGGAGGCTTTCACTCTGCTGGAGACTGAGCAATTGTTTGTTGGGAATTGTTCACTTGAATTTCCTTCCTAGGATGGAATGTAACGCATTCCAGCTGACGCAATTCAAGGCAAGAAAATATATCATGATTAATTTGACAAATGACTCTAGACCCAGGACTGTTGCTCAGGAATTTTCCCTTGGAGTACATTGCTTAGGACAAGTTTACGTACCAAATAAAAAAGAAACTTGTTCCGTTTGGCTGCAAGTGTCAGCTCTCTGAAGTTTCACAAGATTTTTTTCTTCTTTTTAACCTGTAGTCCCTTCTCGCTCTTTAAAACAAACAAACAAATAAACAACAACAACAAAAAACCCAAAACTTCAGATTGACCACTTTATCCATAAATGGTCTTTAAACCAAGAAGTGGGCCAGCTTTAAGCTAACGCCAAGTCTTCCCTATTGCTGGTAATTTTCCTCTTCGTTGAAAGGAAGACTTGGAAGAAAAGCGACACTCCTTTCACACCTGGGAAGACAGCCCCATGCACAAAAAGTAAAGTTGGGACTTTGTGTGTGTTGTCTATGTACAGACATACTCACACATATACATACTAACACATATACACACAAATTGTGACTTTGTATATGTGTATATATATATATATATATATATATATATAAAACTTTTGCCATTTTAAGTGTACGGTTCAGTGGCATTAAATACTTTCACATTATTGCACAACCATCACCACTATCCATTTCCAGAGTTTTTTCACTTTCCCAAACGGAAACTTTATACCCATTAGAGAATAACTCCTCATCCCCCTTCCCCCCATACCCTGGTAACCACCATTCTACTTTTTTGTCTCTATGAATTTGACTATTCTAGGTACTTTATATAGGTGGAGTTGTAAATATTTGTCCTTTTATTACTGGCTTATTTCACCTCACTTAATGTCTTCAAGATTTGTCCATGCCTGGGCGAATCTATGTGCTTTCCACAGGGTGGAGTGTAAACCTGTCAAGGCGAGGGGCAAATTCAGCCTTGTCAAGAATTCACACAGCCTGACAGAAAATGCTTCTTCCTTATCCAGTTTATTTTCTCCATATCACTTCTTACTAGCAGCAATTATTTTACATTCTGTTTACTAATCTATTGCCTATGTCAGACACTAGAATGTGAAATTGTGGCGAGCAGAGACCTTGTCCATGAAGGCCATAGATGCTGTATACCAAATACCTGGAACAGTGTTGGTTGAATGAATAATCATGAACACAATATGTTCAAGGGGGGACCCCCCAAAAAACCTGAAATTTATTTATAAACAATTTTGTATTTATTCTTACATGTTTAAACTTCAGTCACCTTCAAAGTACTCTCCATTTGATGCACTATAGCTATCGAGATTTTTTTTTCCCACTGCTCAAAACAGTTTTTGAACTCGTCCATGTGATGCCTTTTCGTGCTCCTGCCCTTTTTGTCTTACCTCTTTCACATAGGCAAAATGTTTGTTTCCCTTTGAGGAATTTTTTCATCCAGAAAAAAAAAAGTCACCCGGGGCAGATTGAGTGAATAGGTAAGGTGTCATGCCATTTTTGGTAAAACACTGCTGAACACTCCGCACCGTGTAGGCAAGTGTGCTTATATAAATCACCCACCATGAAATGGGCAAAACTTTGAAAGAATCTCAAGAAAAAAAGATTTACTGAAGCTGAATGCAGCCTCTCACAACAACACTACCTGGTACACTGGGGCTGTTAACTAGCGGGGGATGTCTGTACTACAAGGGGCTTGCCCTCCAAAAAGATAATTAACTTTAGTTTTTTTGGCGGGGGGGGGTCCCTCCTTGTATTCCATGAATCGAATATGACGCCAGGGCAACACATTAATTAATCAATAGTAATGACTTCGCTGGGGAGGAACAGGCCACAGAATTGACAGATTGAGTCTGAATACTATCTAATATGGTAGCCACTAGCTTCATGGGGCTAAGTACTTGAAATGTGGTTGGTTTGCATGGAAGTGTGTTTTAAGTGTAAAATACACACCAGATTTTGAAGATTCAGTATTAAAAATGTGAAATATTTCATCATAAATAATTTTATATTGATTACCTATTGAAATGATAATACTTTTACAAAATTAATACATAATAATTGTACCTATTTAAGGGGTGCATGTGATATGGTATTTTGACACATAAACATGATGTGTAATGATCAAATCAGCGTGATTAGGACATCCATCACCTCAAACACTTGTTATTTGTGTTGGAAACATTTAAAATCCTCTATTTTGAAATATGCTACAAATTATTGTTAACTCTAGTTACCCTACTGTGCTGTTGAACACTAGAACTTATTTCTTCTATCTAACTGATTTTTGTGCCTACTAACCAACCTCTTTCCATCCCTCCCATGCCCTTTCCAGCCTCTGGTAGTCATCATTCTCTTCTCTACCTCCACGAGATCAACTTTTTTAGCTTCCATCTATGAGTGAGAACATGCAGTATTTACCTTTCTGTGCCTGGATTATTTCATTTAATAGAAGGACTTTTAGTTACAGCCATGTTCCCACAAATGACAGGATTCCAGTTCTTTTCATAGCTGAGTAATATTCCATTGTGTTTATTTCACACCCGTTCTTTATTCATCCATCGATAGACATTTAGGTTGATTCCATATTTTGGCTATTATGACTAGTACTGCAATAAACACAGAAGTGCAGACATTTCTTCAATATATTGATTTCCATCTTGTTAGATATATGCCCAGTCATGGGATTGCCTAATCACATAGTGGTTCTAGTTTCTGTTCTTTGAGGAGCTTCCATACTGCATACTATTCTCCTTAATGGCTGTACTCATGTACATTCCCACCAGTAGTGTGTGAGGGGTCCCCTTTCTCCACGTCCTCTCCAGAATCTGGTTTTTTAAAAAAATCTTTGTCACAATGGCTATTTTAACTGGGATAAGATGATACCTTATTGTGGTTTTTATTCGCATTTGTATGATTAGTGGTGTTGAACATTTTTCATAAGTCTATTAATCATTTATATGTCTTCTTTTGATAACTGTCTACTCAGATTATGTGCCAACTTTTTATTCACCTTTTAAAATGTTTTATTCATCATAACATGTATTCAGAAAACTGCACATAAATGTGAAGGAATTTTCAGAAACTGAACACAATCACATACACAGCAACAGGATAATAAGATACCAGAACGTTTCTTTTTTTTCTTTTCTTTCTTTCTTTTTTCTTTTTTTGGTGGGAAAGCAGTATTTATTGAGAGGACGAAAAGCTCCCACAGTGGGAGGGGACCCAAGGGGGTTGCCGTTCCCAGAACATTTCTAGCATCCCAGAAGCCCCCGTGCTTCTCCCATATCCCTACTCTCTGCAAAGTGGATTTGCCCGTTTTTAGAACTGTTTGGGTTTTTGTTTTGCTATTGAAATGTTAGAATCCCTTATATGCTTGTATTCTGGTTATTAATCATTTGTTGGATGAATAGTTTTCAAATGTTTTCTCCCATTCTTTTTTTTTTTTTTTTTTTTAATGAATTGGAGTCTCACTCGTCGCCCAGCTGGAGTGCAGTGGCCGCTCCCAGCCACCGCAGCCTCGACCTGCTGGGCTCCGGCGATCCTTCCGCCTCAGCCTTCCAAGTGGCTGGAACTACAGGCGCGCTACCACGCCCGCCTAGTTTTTGATTTATTGTAGAGATGAGGTCTCGCCAACTTGCCCAGGCAGGTCTCGAACCCGCGGGCTCAGGCAATCCACTCACCTCAGCCTCCCAAAGCGCGGGATTACAGGCTGAGCCACCGAGCCTGGCT
>CAUYQG010092080.1:0-22487 GCA_963574415.1 Tarsius wallacei
GCCTCAGCCTTCCGAGTAGCCGGAATTACAGGCGCGCGCTACCACGCCCGGCTAATTTTTAAGATTTATTGTAGAGATGAGGTTTCGCCTGCCCAGGCGGGTCTCGAACCCGCGGGCTCAGGCAATCCACTCACCTCAGCCAAGGCGCGGGATTACAGGCTGAGCCACCGAGCCCGGCTTACAAAAGTTTTTATTTAAAAAGTTGTTGCAAAATCTAATCACAAAATTAAAATAACCACATCAATCTTAGGTATTCTCTGTCTGTATTTTATAATATTTTGTGGGCTGGGCTTATTTTTTAAGTACAATTTATGTGATTAAAATCACTCCAATCAACAAAAAAGATAAACTTTCTGTATTGGGCCCTAAATTGTATAAGCCCAATGCTTATACAAACTCAAATTTATACATCCAATTATTTTAAAAATAGCCCAAATGAGCAGATTTTTAGCTATTTAGCTGTCTGTTTTGCATAAACATGAAACCTCACTTCAAATCTGATACATTTTTTCCTAGCCCAGGAACACTGCTGTCCTTTAGAGTGCTTTGACTCTGAGATTTCTGCTGTTCTACTGAGCTATATTACTTAGACACTTAAGCCCTCTCTTTGATATATTTCTTCCCTGGAATTTCCTTGTTCTCCTTCACTCTAGACAAAAAGGGATTCTGGCACTAATTTACATCTCCTGCAAGCATATCTATCAAGGTACCACCCAATGATGCTCTCTTGTGATACTGCCACTTTGTGGTTGCACCTTTTCCCTTGATCAGTTCCCAAATTCCTCACACCTCCTACAGTATGTACACATATTTGTATATTAATAATTCTGTATAATGATATTTGATTATATTTGAATATAATATTCATAAAATATTTTGTACGTAGCAGTTTTGATATATATAGAGAGAAACTGTGTAGGGCAACCTGGATAACAGTTTTTTCTTCAATAAAAAAATAACTCTTAGTTTCTATTCTTTTCTTGAATATACTCTTCTCGCTTTTGTTTCTGATGTTTTATTTGTAACTTAGACTATGGGAAAAATAATGCCTCGTTTTTGAGGAATACTTCTACAAAAAAATTACAGAAGTTTTTATGTTTGTTTATGTCCTTTGTTGAGGCATTATTTGGGTAACATTTATTTCTAAATAATTTTCATTATCTTCTAGAAAAATATTTACTGAAAAATTTATTAGGTAATAAGATTTACTCTGGGCTACTGTAGTTTCCCATTCATTTCTTTATCAGAGCATTGACATTTGTCTTTTTATGGAAGTGTTATTTTTTGCCATTATCGATGTTTTCTGCTAGGC
Source organism: Tarsius wallacei (assembly GCA_963574415.1). Classification (NCBI taxonomy): domain Eukaryota; kingdom Metazoa; phylum Chordata; class Mammalia; order Primates; family Tarsiidae; genus Tarsius; species Tarsius wallacei. Next base: position 1,313 of record CAUYQG010092080.1, read on the forward strand.
AGATCCTTTTTTGTGTATGTTGGTAAGTAGGAGACCATTTTATTTTGCTTTCTATGGCAGTATAAAGAATTTTGTTAAAAATATTCCAGAATAAATAGACCCTGGATTGAAGTTATGATACTTTCTCACAGCAGAATTATCTCCAGTAATATTTTCTATTGTCATATATAATAGTACATTATAAGTTGCATATAATAATTCCAACAGAAACTATCAAAATTTGTTAGACTATTTATAAATAAGTAGTAAAGTTCATGCAAGATTTTTTTTTGTCTCTTTTCCAACTACTTTACCACCTTTAAAATATTTAAATATTTCTGGTGATACATGTGCATAACAAAGCATAATTTCATAAAACATGATATCAATACTTACCTATTAAGCAAAGAAAAATCATCCAAACATAATTTAATACTTAAATCTCTACATAATTTACTTTAAATAGGAAAATACTAAAATAAAAGACAATTACTGACTAACCACATTCAAAAAAGTTAAACGAGTATATACTCAGGGTCTGATATTGCTAAGTTAACAGTGGTGAATAAATCAGATTACATTTCCTTTTTCATGAACTTTGCAAAACAAAATACAACTAAATAACCAGACAGTTTCAGTTAGTGGTGAAATAATAGAGAATTCATCGTACAGGTGAAAAGAAAAGAGGTCCCATTTAAGAGGAAATTAGATGAGAAATGCAATTAATACAAAGGATGGAGTCATGCAAAGATTTGGAGAAATAGTATTCTAGGCAAAGAAAATCTTAGCACAGTGGCTTACAGAAGATAAGAGTTTGTTTCTTGCACAACTCTAAGATTGGTAGTGTAGTCCTTATAATGTGGCTCTTATCCTCAGTACTTCGCCCCCAAGGTTGTTCTAGTCATTGCTATTTCATGACTAGAGTAACGAGTAAAGGAGAGAGCAGAGCAGCAATCTTAATGAAGACAAAAGACATGGAAGTCTATCTCTGTTCACATGACATTGGCCTGGATTTGATCACAATTCAATAAAGAGGCTGGGAATATGGTTTGCAGAAGTCACAATTCAGAAAGGAGGATGCGATGAATGGATATTGAGATACTGTTATCAGTCTCTGCACAGACTCCAAATTGAATACAAACTCGAATTGTTATGAATTATAAAAAAGGCTAGAAATGCTAAAACACAGTCATCCTTAAAGGAAAGAACTGAGATTGGCAAGTCAGACAGAGTGTAGGTCATTTAAGACCATGTAAACCATGATAAGAAATAGAAATTTTATTCATAGGCAAAAAAAAGTAATTGAAGTGTTAAGCATGAGAGTGGCAGATAATATTTATCACTTAAAATATTAAATTGAGCTCTGTTGTAAGGAATAAATTCTTGGTGTGAATGAATAGATGGATGAAACACAATTAAAATCTGAGACTAGACTTCCAGACAAAGATTATGGTGGTTGTAAGAATTATATTACTTGGTAACATGTTGGAGATAGGGCTCACAGTTCTTCCTAATAAATTGGGTGTAGAGAACAAAAGAAAGAGGAAAAATCAAGGATGGCATATCTGATTTTGGTGTAAAAAAATAGAGACAGTGATAACATTCACCGAGATACAGCACATTGCCAATGAAACAATTTTATTGACACCTGACAATGGTGAAGAAATCACATATTATGTTTTGAGCATGTTGAGTTTAGAATATCTATTAGATATCCAGATAGAACTGTCAACAATAGTTGGATTAGGGGTCTAGAACTGTGAATGTATGTAAATGAAAGTATATAAAGCAATTAAAATCCTTAATATATAGATTATATATAAATAAAGAGAACAAAGAAAATAGAAAAAGGGGTGAGGATGGAACCCCATAGTAGAAGAGGGGGACACAAAAATGAATTTACTTATTAAAAATTGTGTATTTATTAGTACATGTTTAAACTTTAGTCACCGCCAAAGTACTCTGAGGCAATACACCTATTGAGATTCTTTTTTTAAACTACTCAAAGCAGTTTTTGAACTTGTAACTTTTATGTCTTTCAGTGCTTCTGCCATTTTTTCTTTCACCTCTACATTAGCAAAACGTTTCCCTTTGAGGATTTTTTTATATCTGAGAGAAAAACAAACAAACAAAAAATCACTTGGGGTGAGACCAGGTGAATATGGAGGGTGGGGCATGGAGGTTATGCAGTTTTTGGTCAAAAACTGCTGAACACCCAGCGTGGTGTGGGTGGCTGAGCTTATCATTCACCTACCATGAAATGGGCAAACACAATGAAAGAATCCATCCCACCCCCCCCCCAAAAAAAGATCACTGAAGCCAAACACAGTTTCTCACAATGACACTAGTTTTTATACTGATTCCAGTGGGTTCCTACAACACTTATCTATTGGAGAAAGCCTGTACTACAAGGGACCTGCATTCCAAAAGATAATTCTGGATTTTGGGGTGCTGCCCTTTGTAGGTAAATATTGGGAATTAGTCAAACAAGGAAGAGTCAATAAGCTAGAGAAAGAAGTACCATCAGGAGGAAGCAATGCCATAAAGCATTAGTGTTATGGAAGAGGAAAAAGTGTATTAAATCATGTTCTCTGGGAACAGGCACTGAGACTCTAACATATGTATTAAGAATTTTGGAGTAGTGCTTTCTTATGCAAAATACCTATAAGGGAATGGAAAAAGGGAGCAGTTGAGCTGTGATCCAGTGGCAACAGAGGGCTCAGGCAATTCTACAGGAAATTTGAAACTAGGATGATCCACAGAGTTACCTCAGCTGAGGTGATAGGACCATCCTTTTCCTTCCTTAACCAACATTGATCAGATATTTGTCATAGCAGGCCCCCAATGAGAAGGTATAAACTTCAGCAAGGCAGGTGGGTTTAGGGCAATTTCTGAAGAGGAACTCAATTATAGAGTTTTCAGAAGCCAATATAACCAGTAGATAGTGGAATGGCTTTCTTCATTCTGAAAAGGAAACAATGGTATACTTAGACTCATAGATGGAGCCCCAAATTTTCCTTCAAGAAAGAAGCTGTTGCTCCCAATGCCAGGAATGCTTGCACAGAAGACAAAAACTTAAACTTTTAGCATCAGCAGAGATTAATTCAGCTTCACGAAGTCTCATAACCTGAACTCATACCATTCCTGATACATCTATATCCAATAATTGAATGTGGTGAAGGTGTAAAGTCAGTATTTTTAGCAGAGTGTGGAAAAATCTCAGATGGGCCATTGTAGCTCCAGATTTGCCTGCGCAGTGAGTGAGGCTGTCAGGATTGCATTTTAACTTCACTTCTTTCTTTGCTTAACCTAGCTTCTTTCTCCTTTATATGTGTTGGTTGAAAAGACTCTCTTTGGAAAACATTTTAGAAATCTAAATATCAAAATCTCCTTCATAGAAAAATTCTTAGTTGGTGTCAGGAGTTGTCTATGTGTGCAGGTAATGAGATAGGGCTTTGGAATGGGATCTCTCACCATTTGTCTGGCAACAACTACCCCCTCGTGGTGTTAATGAAACACATAAAATGAGGCAGGAGTACAACTGTTAAAATATTCAGGTCAGGCTCAGTGGCTCAGCGTGTAATCCCAGCACTTTGGGAGCCCGTGGGCTTGAGATCAGCCCAGCAACTTGGTGAGACTTCGCCTCTACAATAGAATGAAAAATTAGCTGAGTGTGGGAGTGGTTCCTGTAGTTCTGGCTACTTGGAAGGCTGAGGTGGAAGGATCGCTGAAGCCAAGCAAATTGACTGAGGTGACTGTGAGTGTGCCACTGCACTCCAGCCTGAGCGACAGAGTGAGACTCTAACTCAAAAAAAAAAAAAAAAAAAAAATCAAAGGTGCTGGATTATAATATTTTTGCAATACCGTTGAAAGGGTATGTGCTAACTGGTGCAATATATCAAGTCTTTAAACATTATGTATTAGACTGTGCAAACTGGTGGATAGACTCTTAGAGTGGCTGCTGTTAACTTCTCTATTTTTCACATCTTTTCTTAATCCCCATCCCTTGTGAGTATGAGACCTGTCATTTACTTCTGGTCAATAGTATATGGCAAAGGTGAGAATAAGTACCTGATTACATGTATGTGATTATGTTACATAATATTGTAGGTCCCATATTGCTAGAGTCTCTTTTTTTCCTATAAGAAAATAAGTTACTATGTTGGAAACATCATACAGCAAAGACTGTGGGTGACCTCTAGGCATCCTCCTTCCAAGATACAGTAAAAATGTTTGATGCTTTCAGTGCATCTATAAGAAACATAGTGCTAATAACAACTACGCAAACAGGGAAATTGATATCCCCTTAGTCAAGACTTCATATGAGATTGAAGCCATCTATAAATTAATTGCAGTCTTGGAATACCCTAAGCAGAGGAACCAGCTAATGCATTCCTGGACTCCTGACTCACAGAAATTATAAGACAACAATAATTGAAGTTTAAACTACATGTTAAGTTTTTGATAGTATTGTCACATGGCAGTAGAAAATTAATAACATAAGCATTAAATGAGGAGGGTGTTGCTAAGTTAGATTGACATGTTAGGAAAAAAATCACAATTTTAAAAGAACAACTGGCAATTGGAGCCTACTGTGAAACATTGGCAGCATATAAAAAGCCTGTTGTGTCTTTCAAGAAGAGGGCAGAGAAAACCGAGTGTCATAACAAATAAGGATCAGAAAAGCTGAGCTCCAAGAAAAGTTTAAATTCTAACCAAAATAGATTTAATGTCTCAAGGAAAAAACATTAAATTGAAAAAAAAGAGACCCTGATACATAAGTGAAAATATCTGGGTTCATGACTCTTAATTTTAAAATTTTAGTAAAAACTCTGAATTTGCCAAAGAAAGTTATCAATCCCTATTAGGGGCTAGAATTCCAAATTTACTTGAGTGTGAGAATAAAATAAGGTCGAAAATTTAACACCCAGCAATAATCCTAATGTGAACTCTTTGTAGGGATGGCATCATGAAACAGGGAGAAAATATTAATCTCCACACTAAGAAGGTGCAAAGTGTCAGAAATTCTCCGGTAGCAGATAATGATATGAGTAAAGGACACAAGGAAGAGGGTGAAAATGAATGAATATAGTAAGATGCAAATCCTAACAGATGGTTAAGTTCCAAGTAATGTCCAGAGGATCTACCATGTTAGAAAGCCATAAGGGATGGTGAGAGAAATACCAGCATTACTAAGTCAGTAGCGGACCTGTTGTGCTAAAATTTTACAATCACCAAGTGAAAGGTTAAAATGAATATGCAGCATCACTTTCATATCCTGCATTTTCTCCATAATTTAGCCACTCAAATTCTGACTGCCTTTACTGTCATGAAATGACTTTAAAATTTCATTTGTTATTGCAATTTAAGTTTATTCAGCATTTATATGTTTCTCAGTAAGGAGATTTATTCTGATACACAGTTACTATATCAAGAGAAGATGGAGCTCTGGGTTGATTATTTAAATAGGGCATTTGTCTTGTAAGAGTTTTATACATTTATATAATTCATGATTAATGTTACGTCTGGGTCACATCTACCATTGCTTTGCTGCACTCTGTCTCACATGTTTTATGCTTCTTTTTGCTCTGCTTTTTTTACCTTTTCTCACACTAGGTAAAATCCCATTTCTACTATTTTATTTTATAGTGGGAATAATAGTATACGTTATTAATTTAACCAAGGGTAATAATGTTAACCCTAAAGTACAAACTCTACTTATTCTTTTCTAACTTGTGCTATTATTTTTATTTTTTTATTTGTAATGCCATACTTTATTACTACTATTATCATTTGTTTTAGACTGATAAATATTTCCCAGCCTCTCTGACTTTCCTTCTTGAATTATCTTCTTTTTTCTTGAAGTAAATATTTTTTATAATTGCTAGCTTACTGAATATGTGCTTGTTTAACAAAATCATCCTTCAGTATTATTCTTAAAAATAATTTCACTGGGCATGGCAATTTTATATTAATTTTTTCAGCATTTTAAAGATATTATTTCCAGGTCTTCTGTGTTCTATCTTCCTTAGAGGTGTCTTTGTTAGTCAAATTACTAATCCCTGTTGGGTCTTCTAATTTTTTTTTTTCTTTAGGCTTTGGTGTTCTTCTGTTTGTCTTTGTTTTTTACTCTAGATATTTTGATGTGCATCACTCCTTCTCTCTCTCTCTCTCTCTCTCTCTCTCTCTCTCTCTTTCTTTCTCCTGACTGACTATTTTGTGTTTTCTAATTTAGATAATTATTATTGTTCATCCATCTTGCAATATTTTTAGGTCTTGAAATTTTTTCTCTGCACACTCATTATTCTTTTCTCCATTCTCTCCTTCTGTTTTTGCAATCAGAACTTATTCCATTTTTGTGTCTCCTAACATTTTCCAATTTTTTCTTTCTGAATATCAATCTGTTATTAACTCTATATTTCAATTCAGTTAGTTTCTCTTTACTTATACTTTATGTATTTAATGAGTATGCAGTTTTTAATCTTTATTCTTGAGCATTTTACAGAAAGTGTTAAAAATACACATTTTAAGAAAGGAAAAAGAAACTGTCAGTAACAAAAGATGAATACAAGTCACATTTGACTTTTGCAATTACAAGAGGTGCTCAAAGTGATTACCATAAGCATCCAGAAGCTTCTGATTATGGCAAACTACTGCAGGACTTGTTGCTGTACAAGGCCTCCCAGATCTTCCCTCGTGCACATCACACAGTATCATGCATCTCAAATTTATTACAAATGTGTGCAGTTGTTAGGCTGTTGGAAGTTATGTTGCATACTCACACCTCCAATGTCACTGCACTTTCACAATGTTATCGCATTTCAAATACTACTTCAAAACGGTCTTGCATTACTCCTCAAAGGACAAAGTGCTTCTGCATTTTCTTTGACAGTCTTACCTGTTGCATAATGATGCTAGCATTCATTTGATGCCATCTTTTGAGTGAATATCACACAATACATTACTATCGTACTTCAATTCAACTTTGAAAAGTAATACATAGACAACAACTCTTAACATGTGTATGCTTTTTTGGCACTCCTGGTATAGGCTTTAATTTGACATTTTAGGTTTTAATTTCTAGAAATCATATTACTTTAAAATATGTTTGTTAGTTATATATATGTAATTTATTTTATTTATAAATTTTTGTTATTTTTATGTAATATCTGAAGATTCCAAGACTTGCAGCCTTTGTGAAGCTGTTTTCCAGTTTGTCTCTCTGCTGAATCTTTCTCATGGAAGTTTATTTTAGTATGTTTTATGCATTTTGATTGAGGAGTTATATTTCTCAGAACTTTGGAGAGGTACCTGCATGAGATATTAGTTATTATTTACTCAAGTAAGAGATAAGGTCCAAAATACAAGTATCATCACTGTTTACCTCTGATTTTTAGTTTTTAACTTTTACTGTTTACTATCCGGTTTCTTATAACTGAAGCTGACAAATTTTTTCAGTCAGAGTTCCTAACTATTATAAACTTGATGAGGTTCCTAGGCCCCCAGGTATCATTTGAAATTGTTCTAGAATTGCATTTACATTTAAAACAGTCATCTTTATATGAATGTCTTTCATTTAATCTTACACTTTTTTTGTGTCCACAGCCTTTAACTCTGGCCTTTTAAAATCAGCTAATTATAGGCCTATGTCAAGCTATCAAAGAATAATTAAGATCTTGCTTGGGAAATATTAGTCTTAACTGTCATATACATTTTTTAATGTTCTTTGTTGTTTCTTTAATTCTGGGAATTTTCTATATTTTCTCTTTTTAATTTTGAATATGCGGGGTACAATTTAGGGTAGGTATACAAATGTTCATTATGCAGGTACCCTTGTGCCCCGCCCCCCCGGGCAGATTCCTACTACTGCCAATCCCACCCCCCACTCCCCTGGCAGTTTATCACTTCTGCCAATCCCTTCCTTATAGTATTATAATTGTTCAAGGTCCCCTTATGAGTGAGAACATGTGGTCCTCAGTTCTTTGTTTCTGTGACAGATCACTTGGTATTATAGACTCTAAGTCCATTCAAGTTGCAAGAAATTCGTAATTTTGGTCTTCAAGCTCTGAGATTCTTTCTTCTGCTTGGTTAATTCTGCTTTCCATGTTTATCAGTTTGTTGTTTATTTCACTCTTTTTTATTGCTGTTATCTCAGTATCAACTCCTTCATTCTTTGCTCTCATCTCTCCTCATTTCTATTTATTCTCTCTATTATTATCTTGATATCTGTGTTTGTGGCTTGAGACCAGTCATTCTGGGGGCTCTTCATTGTTTGAGTTCCGAAGTCTGTATTACCAGTTGTCCTCCCAGGAGTGTGTATGGGGCCCATATTTGTCTTTTGGTTTTTCTTCATTTGTGTAGGTTTTACTTCTCCAACCCCCTCCGTTTTTTTTTTTAACCTCGTCTTTAATTCTGTTGTTCAGTGATGGAGGGATATCTTTTACTTCTGTTTGGTCAGTCTTCTATTCTTCCTTATGTAGATCCTCTGGCTTTTTTCAATTTTGAAGCTGGATTGTGGGTGGGGGGTTGTGCTTTTTGCAGTTTTGAGATTTGATTAAGGGAGGAGCTGTGTTCAGAAGTTACCTGCAGATCCCAGTATCTGCTGACAGGTGTGTGGGTCCCCTGGAACTCATTTCCCTCTGCCTTACAATCTCTCATGCACTGGGGGTGTATGTTTGCCCCAAGAAAGCAAAATGAGATAAGAAAAAGGAAAAGAATGGAAAAAGGAAGGAGGAAGATGAAAGGAAGGTGGAGAGAGAGGAGAAGAGAGAAAACAGACAGGCGTAACTACTAACAAATGAACAGAGAAACAAAGACAGAAAAAACAAAACAAAAAACCCCCCAAAACACACAATCATGCAAACAAACAAAACCCCTGTTGATGTATTCACCCTGAAAAATACCCATGCACAAACAGAAAATCTAAAAAAAACAAAACCAAACATTAAAACAACAGAAACAAAGCAAGTTTGAAAATGTAAACAAAAACAGAGGGAGAAAAAAAACAAAAACTAAAATAAAAAATATAGAGACAAAAAATAAAAACAAACAAACAGAAAACTTGCTCTGTGGCCATTTCTGTAACTCCAGTTCCCTTTGGGCTGCTGCAGTCATGTTAAGGAGTGGCTCCAGTCTCCAGCCTGTCCCCTCCACTCTCAGTGCAGGCTGATAGGGTTGCTCTCAGCATGGGTCAGATGTCCCATGGGCTGCTGTGGGAGGAGGATGGATCAGATCTGGACTTGCCCAACTTGTCTGCTGCTCCTGCTGCTACTGCTGCTGTTGTCAAGTCTCCCACTCAGATATGACATTTATGTGCCTGTTCTAGCATGGGGTAGGGATGTCTGTCTCTCCAAGTCCAATGAGCGGTTGACCTCTGGGTCCCAAGTTGGAGCCTAGACAGAACTGGGTGGGGCAATGCAGTTCTCTGCCTGGTTCTGGAAAGAGAAGAGACAGTGTCGGTTGGCATCTCCTCACTGGCAGCAGGGCTCCATTCCAAATTTTCATGCCCTGCTTTCTCCACAGTTCCTGGAGCTCATGTCCTGTCTCCTACTGTAGGTGATGGCATGGGCTGTGTACTAGGTGGTGAGGAGCAGCTATTCTCTGCTGCCTCCTCTCAAGAGAGCCCCCAGGATGGCAGACAATCCTGCATGCCAGGGGCACCAATCTCAGGGTGGTGGTCGGCTGCAGTCTCCTCCAGAGGAGAGCCCCAGTTACATGAACCCAAGTCTTCCTCAGATGGACTTTCACTCACCCACTGGCACACACCCTCTCACACAGAGAGTCTTTATGGACACTCACTTTTGCAGAGACTCTCACACTTCAACCTATTCCGTCATCATCTTGCCTCCTCCCCTCTGACCCACAACTTTTTCAAGTCGTTGTTTTCCACATCTTGTTCCTTTTCTGAAACAGAAAGACACAGAATTTTATCGTTCTCTTTCCACAGCTTCTTTATAGGTTTTTTCGAGGGGTAATATTCAAAATATTTAACTACAAGTAAGACATGGACACTGCCCAATTAGATGGAAAGAGGCCATAGGCAACTAGTACAGCCACTCTGGATGTCCATGCTGGCCACCACCATGCTTGATTTTTCCACCTGTGTTTGTATCTCTAAACAATATGTTTAGTTTTGAATGGTTTTGCAAGTTACTTTTTTCATTTAATATTATATATTTAAGATGTATTCGTGCGCAAGCATGTAGTTACAGCTCATTTAACTGCTGCATAGCGCTCCATTGTGGGACAATGTCTCATTTTCCTTTACACTTTCTCCTGACTATGGCCATTATGTCCATTCCAGTTTTTTTCTATTAAAATATTGTTGCTAGGAAATTATTTGTGAATTTCTCCTGGTATACTCGTACAAGAATTGTTCTAGGTGCATACCTAGTGGAGAAATTCCTAGATCTTAGAATATTACATGTTCAAGTTTAAAAGGTAATGCTGAATTACTTTTTAAGGTGGACCTAGGAGTTTATATTCTCACTAGTATTTAAAAGAATTTTATTTACTGAACTTCTTGGTACTGTTAACTAATTTTTTTTTCCTGTCTACAGTTTGGGAGGAGCCACTTTCTCTCCTTGTGCAGAAGTCAAATATCTTTTCACCAGATATGCAGCCTTAATTTGTCTTCAGTGCTTCTCCCATTACACCAAAGAGGATTTGGAAATTCTTACAAGTACCTCCGAAGAAGGTCTTCCTCAGGTACACTAGGAATCACAAGCCCAAGACGATGCCAACGATGTGTCTGTCTTATGCAGAAGAGATCCTTTGGGAGTGCACGTTGGATGTCCTCTCTTTTTGGTTTTTGTCCCCACTAAAGATAAATAGCAAGTGTACAAGAAAACTATGGACAATTAATTGGAGCAGGGACTTTTTTTTTTCCTGAAGAAACATCCATTTTGCCTGATGTGATTTCACTTGATTAAGGAAATAACTCTGGGGTAAATTCTGGGAAGATTTGAATTCTTCACCACTGAAGAAACTTAGCTTAACTGGGTAGGAAATTGTTGGTTGAAATTGTTTATCTTTGAGAATTTTGAAGATTGGATTCTAAGCTTTCCTGGCCTGAAGTGTTTCTGTAGATAAATCTGCTGCTATTCTAATCGGTCTTCCCCAGTATGTAGTGTGGCCTTTTTCTCTTGCTGCATTTAGGATTTTTTTCTTTTATACCTACTTTGCTTAGGTGAATTACTATGTGTCTAGGAGTTGGTCTTTTCATTTCTTATCTTGCAGGGGTTCTCTGAATCTCGTGTCTGAATGGTCACATCACTGATGAGATAAGGGAAGTTTTCTTGAATAATTTCATGGATTGTTTGTTCCAGGGTGTTCTCTGTCTCTCTTTCTGCCTCAGGAAGTCCAATTACTCTTAGGTTCGACCTCTTGAAAGAATCACTCACCATTTGAAGATTTTGTTCTGTCTTTTTAAGCTTCTTTTCTATGTTTTTGACAGCTTGGGTTAGTTCTATATTTTGGTCCTAAAGCACTGAGAGTTTTTCTTCTGCTTGATTAATTCTGCTTTCCATGCTTTTCAGTTTGTTATTTATTTCATTCATAGTATTCTTTACTGCTGTTATCTCAGTTATCAACTTCTTCCTATTTTCCTCTTGTCTCTCCTCAATTCTTTTTATTCTCTCTATTAATGTCTTGATATCTGGGTTTGTAGTTTGAGGCTAGTCATTCTGGGGGCTTTTCATTGTTTGCATTTCAGTGTCTGATCTCCCAGGGGTCTGTGTGAGACTCATATTCTTCTTTTGTTTTTTCTTCATTTGTGTAGATTTCCCTCCCCCCTCACATCCCCCCCTCTCTTCTTTAAGTCTGTTGTTCAGGGATGGTGGGGTTGCTTTTGCTTCTGTTTGCTCAATCTCCTATTCTTCCCTAATTGGATCCTCTGGCTTTGTTCAATTCGGAAGCTGGACTGTGGGTTGGAGGCTGTACTTTCTGCAGTTTTGAGATTTAATTGAGGGGAGAGCTGTGATTCAAAATCTATCTGCAGATCCCAATATCCACCGACAGGTGTTTGGGCACCCTGGAACCCACTTCCCACTGGCTTACAATCTGTCCAGGTAGTGCGAATATAAGTTTGCTCCCTGGAAGCAAAATGAGGTAAGAAAAAGGAAAATAGTATAAAAGGAAGGATGGGCAAGAGGAAGGTGGAGAGAAAGAAGAGTAAGAGGGAAAACAGACAGATGTACCACCTAACAAATTAAAAGAGAAACAAAGACAGAGAAAAAAAAACGAGACTAAGACATACAGATAATCATACAAACACATAGTCCAACAATAACCTCCTTACTGATGTACTCTTCCCACACACAAACAGGAAGCCTAATAATAGAAAAAAAGTCAGTAAAATAACCAAAACAAAGCAAGTATAAAAATATTATCAAAAACAGAAAGAAAGAGAAAAAAACTAAAACTAAAAGAAACAAAAATGAGCAAAACAAACAGACAAAAAATAAAAATAAAAAAATAAAAACAAGGAACCAAACTTGCTCTGAGGTTTCTCCTGTAAATCCAACGTAATTTCAGCTCTGATCTCTAGCTCTGAGTGCAGGCTGACAGAGTTGCTCTCAGAGAAGGCTGATGTGTTCACAGCTTGGGTCAGATGCTCCAGGCTTACTGTGGGAGGAGGGTGGATCAGTTCTGGACTCTCCCAGCTTGCTGCCTGTCAAGTCTGCCACTCAGATCTAACCTGTGTCTGATCCAGCATAGGGGAGGGGTTTCTGTCTCTCCCAGTTTGATGAGATTACCTTAGATCCCAAGTTGGAGGCTGGGTGAAGCTGGGTGGGGCAGTACAGATCTCTGCCTGATCCTGGGACAGAGAAAATGACTGCCGTCGGTGTCAACTCATGCGTCATGAGGCTCCTCTCTGGCTCTCCCCAATCCTCTCTCTCCACTGATCAGATCTGGGGCTCCAGCTGATCCACTATAACAGGTGATGGTGGGGGCCAGGCGCCAGATGAAGAGAATCAGCTGGACTCAGCAGGCTTTTCTCAGGAGTGTCCAACAAGCAGCAGATGATCCTGCGTGCCATCTTGTGCACCCTCACTCCAATCTCAGGGCAGTGGGAATTGCAGTCACACTCAGAAGGGGGTCCTGGGTGCATGAACCCGAGTCTCCCCTCAGATGGACTTTCACTCTCCCACCAGCACACTCTTACTGGTGCAGAGAGTCTTTATGGACACTTGCTTTTGCGGAGAATCTCACTGTCTGACCTGTCTGGTGGCCATCTTAAGCTCCCGAATCTTAATGTTTAAAGTAGGTGTCTGGCAGGCAAAAAAAGTTAAGTTCTTTATTTTTTTTCTTTAATTCATTCTGAAAATCCTTTTAATTGTGTATTTAGCCCATTCACATTTAAAATGATTACTGCTATATTTGAATTATTATTAATCATATTTGTAACTATTTTCTACTCATTGTCAGAGAATTTCTTTCTGCCTTACCTGGTTTTCACCAAACATTTTAATATAATTCTATTTTACCTCCTTATTGTATAAATTATAATTCTTTTAAAAATCTCTACAGTAATCAAAAATTAGCCAGGCGTGGTAGCGCGTGCCTGTAGTTCCAGTTACTTGGAAGGCTGAGGCGGAAGGATCGCTGGAGCCCAGCAGGTCGAGGCTGCGGTGGCCAGGAGCGGCCACTGCACTCCAGTCTGGGTGACAGAGTGAGACTTCAACTCAAAAAAAAAAAAAAAATTTGCTTAATGAGTTTCCTAGATTGACAGTAATCATTTTTAACTTATCAAAGTTCACCTTCAAATGACATACCCTGATTCATATGTACTACATGTACTTTATTTTATTTTTTATTTTTTCTCAAATGTTTGTGTTTGTTATAAACAAGGGTGCAGACCCTAGACTCTCAGATACAAAGCTAAGACAGATTTGGTGAAACATTAAGAGAGGAACAGGGAACACTGAGGTATTTATGTCTAGGCCAGAGTTACTACCCTGGGGACTTCCCTATCCCAACTGCTGTCCAGATAGCCCCTTATCCCTGTTGCTAGGACAAATTTTGGACTGGGGTACAGTAGTTGGATTTTCCATGAAGCTAATGTCAGGGGAAATGGGGACTATGAGAATTGTCATCTTGTTCGTCTCCTCTGCAAGCCAACTTCCTTCGGGATCCAGGGGTTTCCATCTCACATCAACTATCACACACATTTTAAAACAGAAAACAGGCAAAATATTTGGCTACAAGTAAAATGAAAACACTTCAGGGAAGAGACCTGAGCATGTTGGTGGACAGAAGCCACATTGCTGACTTGTGGGAGGGGCCGGGGCTAGCAAGGCCAGGAAACCTTCCCTATGGGTACCCAGGGAAGTGACCCTCCAGGTGGTCCTGGGAAGGATGCAGGGACTATCCATGTAGACAGCTGTTAGCTTTGGAGTAGGGCTCTGCCTGAGATGTTCCAGCATCAATTGGTTTCCTGACCCCCACTGGGCATGGCGCAGGCTTCAGGGAGCAATGGGACATCTGCCCAAAGAATCAAAACCCAACTTGGTCAGATCCAAAGCTCTGCCAGCATCATGGCACTGACTCTGAGAAAGACATCTCAAACACTGGGGACAAGCCATGTCCTTGAACAGCAGCTGGCTGCTCTGCCAAATCCAGGACACATCTGTATGACACCAACAAAAAGCTGTTTTATCCTAGTGTGATAGGCCATGATTGGTCACCCTAGGTTGAGTTGGAAAATAACTCCCACCCTATTTTTTGAATTTGGCTTGAGATTTTAGGAAGCACTTTCAAGTGAAGAAGAGAGCAAAGTTTGGTCCTAGTCCACAGTGGCAAGGATTGGCCCCACCTCACTGGAGTCAGAGGAAGCCACGTGTACAGACAGGAACATACACACCATATACAGGACAGTAAAGAAGTGTGCCTGCACACCACTCACACACACAATAGAGTCAGGTGGCAGCCAGAGGCAGGGGCACACCTTTGGGGGATTCATGTAGGCCAAGTTATAAGGAGGTTGGCTGTCAGAGTAGGGCATGACTGCATCTCCAGCCAAGGTCTCGTGGTAGGACAGCAGGCCATGAACTGGGCTGGGTAGAGTAGTGGGTACTGTGTCAGGCAAGGTGGGCTGCTGGCATCCCTGGCTGGGGATACATGGGGTGGTAGCCCTGGTAGCTCCATCCAGGGTAGCTGGGTGGCACACTTGGAGGCTGAGGATAAGGGGCATGCACTTCAGTAGTGGTGGTGGTGGTCACAACCAGACACAGTTGGTGGTACTTTCTGCACAAACAGCAGCAGGAGCAGGCAAAGCAGATGACGATGGTGATGACAGAGAGCACACTGATGGACAAGCCAATGACTACGGTCACTCTAAACCCTGATACGGGGTTGCTGTTCAAGCCAGAGCAAAACCTCACTGCCAAGTGCAGCTGCTCCAATGGCTCCCCGCTGGGCACGCTGGCCTCAGGCACAGCACAGCTTTCCTCGTTCCACAGAATTTTCTTCAGAACATCAGAGCAGCAGTATTGGTTGTAACAGGTATCACAGCAGAAAACCAGACTGGACTCGGGGTTGAGTCCATGGGGAACCATATACATCTCACCATGGCAGCGGTAGCAGTAGCAGCAGGGCAGAGCTGGTGCGGGGCTGGTGCAGCCATGGCTAGGCCAGCGGGCAGACACACCAACGGATAGAAGAACAGAAACACAGGGTCATGGTGCTGCAGCAGCCTCCGTGACCCGCGTGGGCGCCCCACTTTGCCCCCCAACCCCCACGTGTACTTTATGAGAGCCCAAGAGACACAATAAACAAATGCCATGTGGTATCCTGGACAGAATCCTGGAACAGAAAAAGGACATTAGGTCAAAACTAAGGGAATATGAATAAAGTATGCTCAATTAAGAACAATGTATCAATATTGGTTCATTAGTTGTGACAAATGTACCATACTAACTTAAGATGTTAATAATAGAGGAAACTGAGTGTGGTGTACGTGAGAACTCTCTGTATCATCTTCACAATAATTCTGTAAATCTAAAGCTCTTCTAAAACAAAAAGCTTATTTTAAAAACCGATTGGCACTTAGTGTAGGGAGATGTAATGGATGAGCCAGCATTTTAATTAAAGAATTCCTCCTTAAATGTCTTTTCTCTAGAACTGTTTAGAAATCTTCCCATTTCTGACCTGTATAGCCAGTACATGACTGGCTGCTGGTATTTGAGTTGCTACCTCCTGGGGAACCCGGGGTGGGGGTGGGGGATGGCTATGTCATTACTTAGTGGGTGAATAAACATTTATTTAGTGAGTGAATGTTTGTTCATTCCCCTGCCCCATTTCAATCTGGTGTCTTCTTCTCAGGACACATTTGAAGTGCCTAGAACCAGGTACTCTGTGGCTCACCCTCTCCTGGAACACATCTGCATCTCCTATAAGGTTTGGGCTTTGGGGCCCAGGTCGGCTAGCTCAATCACTTTGCCTCTCCTTGAGTTCCCTCTGAGGGATTGAGGACTGTTTCCACCAAGCCATCTGGTCTCCAGATCCCACACAGTGAGTGTCAGTCCTGTGGTGTCTCTTGCTATGCTTTGACTGATTCGTTGTTCATTTTATTTGTAGGTTTCAGACCTCTGTATTTACTTATAATCATTTTGATAGGTTCTGTGAGAAAGCAAAAATAAACGAAGTGTTCAATCTGCCAAGTTTGACTGCAAATGTTATTGATCATTCCACTGTGCTCAAATATTCTACAGGAAATCTGGGGCATGATCTTTCTTGCCCTAAGTTCCAAGGGCTTAGCATTTGCCCTGAGGCTTATGACAGACACAAACTAATCAGAAAATGGGTAGGAAAAATGCTGGAGCCGAAAGATAAGTCAGAATCCCAATCTTCCTGAAATCCCAGATTCCCCTGGAAACTCATGACCCCATTACCTGGAAGGAGGGATGATGATACATGTGAGCTTCTCTGAGCATTGACTGATACAAGCAGAAGGCAGTTTCCAGTGTCCAATCTTTCCAGGGCCCAAGGGAACCTCTTAAAGGCGCCCCATCACCAGCTCACAATCATGAAGCAGCCAGCACCTCATCTTGTCCCCCAGACATCCCTGGATGGGTGGCAGAAGTTCTGGGGTGTGCCTGCTCCTGTTGCCCTGATGGTACCCTGATGTCCTCCTTGAGCTCGGGGATAGAAATGGGCTCTCTAGGGTCACCTAGAGAGTCCCCCGTTACCACTTTGTCCTGACATACTAGGTTTCATCCCCGGCGGAAATATGAAAAGGATTTCAATCTCATGGGTTTCTCCCCACACAAAGAAAGCTAAATGCTGTCACTCAGCTGCAAAGTGGCCTGAATGTGGGCTGTGAAGCTTGAGAAAAGATCCCAAGTGACAATGCCTCTGGAGTCTTTGCTGCTCAGAACTCTGCCTTTTCCTGGAGCAAAAAAGATGCTCTGCAGGACTCTGTTCTCAATTGCTGGCTGTGCTACCTCATTTTACTCAGGGAAACCTTGCTGGGAAAGGCTGGCCTGGGATGCCTCTACCACACGGGAGGTACATTCCCCCTCCTGGGACCAGGCTGAGTGTCACTCTGAAAAGCACCACTTCTAGCAATGACACCATCTCATAATGTCAAAAATACATAAAATCAAGGGTCCTCAAACATCTTTATCTGGAGGGCACTCAGCCTGTCCTCCATCCCTCATGGAGTCTTGGGAGGCAGGCATGAGTGATACTGCTCTCCAGGGAGGAGGCTGAAGCTTACCCAGTTTATTCCTTGGCTCTGCATACAATACCAGTGAGAGACATCAGGACCCACACGTGGCCTCTCCCCACCTAAAGACCCAGACCTGGCCTCTTCCCACCTGTTTTGCACCCAGCAGCCTCAGGGCTGTCACCCCTCCCTAACTCTGCCCTCTCCTTCATCATCTGAGCACTGGGCCCTCCTCAGCAGTGCCACTCATGGCTCTGTACCCTTGGGGAGCCCTCCTGGGCAGGGCAACCTACAAGGGGGTGCAGAGTGCTAATGACACTGCAGAGACTGCAGGGCTGGACGTGTCCAGGGTGGTCTCTTGAGGAGCCTGGCATGCCTGCTCAGGTTCTGACCTGCTCTTGAGAGACCAGCAGAGCCTCTGCCCATTGGGATGCTTCTGGGGCCCTCTCTGAAGAGTGTCCACTCATCTTCAGTGCCCGCCCCTTTGCAGATCTCTCTGTGCCTGAAGCCTGACTCTATTGCAGCAGCAGGATCTCTAGCGCCTGTGTATCCCATCGGTTCGTCCAGCTTGGTGTGCTCCTCTGCTGAGGTTGGCTCTTGTGTCAGGAGAGCTGCCCTCACCCCCAGCCTCTCCAGGCTCTCTGTCGTCCCTGCTAGAGTGTGCCTTGCCTGCCAGGGTCCCACCATGCTCTTGAAGGACATTGCACATTCCTCCTCTTTTCACTGAATTCCAGCACTGACACCATCTCTCCCATGTTTGCCGGGTGCTGTCCATTCTGGGGAAGGGATCTGAAGGGGCTCCTGAAGGATAAACAGCCCAGAGCAGCAGTCCAGAGGCCTTAAAGGGAGGAATGCGAGGCTCCGAGAGGAAGTCATGGCCAAGCGTCCGTGCCGGGTAGATGAGCCAGCACCAGCACCCCACTGCCTCTTCCCTCCAGACTCAGATAGGCAGTGGGGAGGTGCCCTCAGGGTGTCTGACAGCTGAACTCTCTTTAGGAAAAGGCTTCGCTCTGTTGTCATGTATTTATGATGGCTTCCCTTGTTTTTTGTCAAGCCATGTTCTGTTTATCAGTAAAGTTAATGACACAAATTCCAAGTGAGGGTGACAGATTTGCAAGATCTGCTGGGAAGCTCAACCTTCCAATGGCTCTTCAAAGAGTTCTCTCTAAAAGGAAATAGCACAGGAACCTGGGGGGATGCAGAGCATCATGGCTCTGCCTTGCACAGGGCTCTTTCTTGTCTGCATCCCCTAAGTGGGTTGAGGGGGGAAAGTCTGGCTGAGGGGGTACACCATAGGTCTCCTTACCCAAAGGGACACTTGCTCATGGAGTATAAGCAAGATGAGGGCTTGATGACCTAGAGGCCCAGGCTGGCTGTGGGACCCAGGCCCTGCTGACACCTCAACCCCAAACCACCCCCACTGCCCATGGACTGGAGCTGCAATCTGGGTTGTCCCTGAGAAATGTAGTACTAGGTCAGGCTCCTTCCTAGAGGAGTGTCCAAAGAGGGGTCAGCACTGAGTATCACCCTTTGAAAGGTCCTGGGGAGCTCCTAGATGAGGCTCTGAGGCTACAGAGCCTAGGCAGGAGCTCTCAGGAGAGGGCCTGCAGTCAATCTGTGGGTGGGACCAGCCAGGGGTCCTGGGAAAAACTCCATGGAGCACTGCACCTGCTCAGGAGCACCAGAGGTGGACTGCAAGTTCCCAGGCCCTGTCTCTCCCAAGGCCTTGCCCTTCCCAGGGCTATGGTAAGTCTCACATGTCTCATGGAAACATCAGCTTTGTTTGGGTTACTAGGTGGATTCATAGGCATGGGTCAGCACAGAGTGTGAGAATAGAGGTCATCAAAGAGAGAATTCTGAACTAAGAGCCTCAGTGCCCAATGACCCCCATCCCTCTGAAGGAAGCTTGGCACTGGGTTTCTGGACTTGGGGGAATGGGCAGGCAGGATCCCCAAGGGAATTCTGGGCCAGTCTGAGGGGTCCTGGAGCTCCTGGGGATTACCAGCACACAGTTGGGCCAATGACACACCACAATGGCTCCAAATAGAAAGACTTTCTGGGCTGTGAGGCTGGGCAGCAGGGCTGCAGTCAGCAGGAGGGTACAAGAGCCTGGAGGTGGACATGTAGGTAGACTGGCTTTCAGTCCCCTGGAGGATCCCTCTGATGCTAGGGAACATGCTGAGGCCACAGGCAAGGATCATGGAGCCTGGCCATTCTCAAAGGTGCCTGAGACAAGCTGATGATGAGATACATTGTTTTTGGGGGCTGACAGTGCAAGGCAGCCACATTCCCAGGCTTAGCTCCTGGGCTGACTGTCATAGACAGGCACATTGGTCCTGGCTGGGTCCTGAGAAGCTCCTTAGAAGAGGTTTCCACAGGCCCCAGTGGTCAGGCTATGGTCCATGGCACAGAAGCAGGCCCTGGATGTTCCCCAATGGGAAGTATTGGCTCATCCTCCTGGACATTCCTGAGGTGCTGGGAACATGGGGAGACTGCAGAAGCACTAAAGTTTCAAAGCCAGGGTCTCAGGGATCCTGGGGTCTCTGTCTCCAGGGTCTCCACTCTCAAGAGATGTATCTGCAGGACAAGTGTGATGTTCTGAGTCAAGGATTTCTTAGCACATGGTCCTGGGTTTGGGTTCTTCAGCTGCAGACCGAGCGTGGGACCCTTTGTCTGTGGCTAGGTGGGGGACAAACATGGCCCTTTTGTGGCGGTCAGTGGTCTGTTTCTCAGCTTTTCTGCTGTTAGCTAATACTTACCAGGTATTAGTTTTGTGCCAGGACACAGTGCTGGGCTATATAAACCCTTCAAGGAGACTGTTCTCACATCCCTGCTTTACAAGGAGGAAACTGAGGCTCACAGAGGATAAGTAGCCTTCCCCAGGCCACAGATACTTGAGTTTGAGTCAGATTTACAACTGATTGGTTGGATTCCACAACCCAGGGAGCCTCTCTCCATAGTGGCACAGACTGTGGGGTCAGTTCCCTCAATCCAAAGCTACTGATCTCACAGACCACAAAAGTGCTGGCCAAGAAAGCACAGCGTCCTATTCTACACAAAGGGCCTACCTGTAAGTACAGGAAGGGCAGCTCCTTCCTGGCTCCAGGGCCAAACCCTATTCTTGGGTTCTGTTTTAGGATTTTCCAGAGGTACAGACTGGCAGGATGTATGTAATGTGTGTGTGTGTGTGTGTGTGTGTGTGTGTGTGTGTGTGTGTGTGTAAGAGGGAGGATCCCCCCAAATTTAATTTATTTATAAAAAATTGTGTATTTATTCTTACATATTTAAACTTCAGTCACCTTCAAAGTACTCTCCATTTGATACAGTACATCCACTGAAATGCTTTTCCACTGCTCAAAACAGTTTTTGAACTTTTCAATTTTGATGCCTTTTAGTGCTTCTGCTGTTTTTGTTTTACCTCTTTCACACTGGCAAAGTGCTTCCTTTTGAGGACTTTTTTCATCTGGTGAAACAAACGAACAAAAAGTTGCTCGAGACAAGATCAGTTGAATAGGGAGGGTAAGGCAC
>CAUYQG010092083.1:0-94417 GCA_963574415.1 Tarsius wallacei
ATCCTTCCGCCTCAGCCTTCCAAGTAGCTGGAACTACAGGCGCACGCTACCACACCCAGCTAATTTTTTGATTTATTGTAAAGATGAGGTCTCACCAAGTTGCCCAGGCAGGTCTCAAACCCACGGGCTCAGGCAATCCACTCACCTCAGCCTCCCAAGGCGCGGGATTACAGGCTGAGCCACCGAGCCTGGCCCTCATTTTCTTTAATGAGTAAGTATTGCTCTTTTTATTCTGTAGAAGAGAAAGCAGATGCTTGGAGAGGGTAAGTGACTTTTCCAAAAGCATAGTAAAGGTGATATGACTTTCCCATCATGCCATGTGTTGGGAGAAAATAAATTAAAGAATAAGAAACTGATTGTCAAAGGAAAATGGCCTATGCTAAGTCTATATTATTAGTTTGTGGTGGTGTTACAAATAACAGGATTTTTATAAGTGCTTTCATGTGTTTTCTGCTAGTTTATTTTTTAGTATTAAAGTAATGCCAAGTTCAAGTTTCTATTACCATGCAAAAGGGTCTATTTTCCTATCTACTTCATATATTTTGCATTTTAATAGAATTCTTGGGGTTGAATACTAGTAAGAATTGCGGATGAAAGATGACCCTCACTCATTTAATAGTGGAAAACAATTTTATTTCTGCTAGCCCCTTGTCTGTTGGCTTCACCTACCTCTTACATTCTTGCTTTTAGCCAACAGAACAGATTGATGCTTATCTTCCTCTTCCTTTATG
This sequence comes from Tarsius wallacei, assembly GCA_963574415.1. NCBI lineage: Eukaryota > Metazoa > Chordata > Mammalia > Primates > Tarsiidae > Tarsius > Tarsius wallacei. The sequence continues at coordinate 732 of CAUYQG010092083.1, forward strand.
TTTGTACAAAGTGGTTTTCATTTGTAATATTTGATGATCACAATGGGCAGCAAAGATATACTCACAGGAATGGTGGAAATGATGGCTCTTTCTCTTCCTTTTTTCTCCACATATTGTGCCCCATAGTAACTGGTTTGTCCAACATAAAGGAGACAAATGGAGTTTACTAACACATTAATACATGGAATGGAAAAAAACCAAACAAACCAAAACACCAGGAAGAAGACTTCCAGAAGAAGCATTGTGGTAGGACATTTATTAAATAAATGTGAGTTCAAACATAACTCATTCCTGAAAATCAAATTAAAACACACAGCCTGATGCACTTGCTATTTCTGAACCAGTTCCTGTCTAGCTTTCCTGAAGCTTTCCAGACAGCTCCGGGTTAGAATCTTTCCAGTGTTGCAAAAGCAAAGCGAAACAAAACATCAACAACAAAATACTGTGTTTTCTGTGTACTATTTAAAATTTCTTTAGCTTATTTGTTCAGCAAATATTTATTAAAGCCCTACAGTGCGACAGACACTAAGTTAAATATGAAAATGTTATTAATATACTTAGCAAGGTGCTCTGCAGGGCATGGATGGATATTCAAATATTTGTAAGACTGACTGTTCTGGGCTTTCTTGGCTTATCTTAGCAACAGAAGGTCAGCTTGGCCTGTCCTGGGTGGGGGGTGCTTGCAAGGACTTGGCAGGAATTTCCTTTCTGTGTCTCTTCCTTGTTCTTACTCTTGCCCCTCCTTTCTTCCTTTCCACCTTAATATCTCCTCTCTATTTCTCTCTCAGTGTTTACTTTGTTCTCCCAAGCTACTTGGTCCCACAAGCTTACACCTAAAACCACAAGGAGCCCTGAACATATATGCTTACAGATTTGTTTCTGGAGAAGAAAGCAAGCTTTCCCCATGCAGCTTCAGTTAATTCGAAGGATCCTATTTGGCTTGAGGATGTGCTCAACTTGGAATCAGGTGGTTGGTTACAGCTATTAGCCCACTCATGGTCATGGACCAACTCCTGTAGCCAGAAAGGTAGAATCTGTTTCAAATACATGAGGTAGGGAGAAGAGATAAACGGTCCAGTATTATGTAGAAAATGGCCATTGCAAAGGCAGAATCTCCTTAGTGTGCTATGAGAAGCCATGCCATGAGAAAAATCACCCCAAATTATACATTGTATGTTTAAAAGCAGATAGATTATTGAGAGTTCAAAACACATGATTGAAGAATCTAAAAATGAAAAAAATAACATAGAAGAAAATGATTTAAGAAATTTTTAATCAGCTTCATCTAGTCATCAAAATTCAGCTTAAATGTCACATCTTTGTTAAGCATCTACACTGCCTGCTGCATATTTACACTTAATACATTTTTGTCAAATAAAAAAAAATTCAACACTTTTATATCAGATGAAGATCTGGGGACATTCTGAAATATCCAATATTATAATGTCCAAAGGAATCATGGCAGATGAGGTTTCTATCTGGTTAAACAAGCATATCCATCAAAATTAACATTTAAAAATTTGGTGAAAAATAAGTTCTTAAGCTATCAGGAAAATGAAGGGAAATAAGGCACACATTTTCCGTAGAATAAAATAAAAGCTGTCAAGATTTTCATATTTTTATAGTTTGAAAAATAACATCATATGCATTTTCTATTATTAACTTTGAAAACACATAAGAATAAAAAGATTGGAAAGAAATAAAGAAAAATAATAATAGTGACTACAATTACTTAGTATTTCTGTGAAAAGATTAGTCAATTCAATTAGACGAGATAATTAAAGTAGCAAAAACAAAGATAAAACATTTTCATGATTTGCAAATGATATAAATATACAAAACTAGGACATAAGCAAATCAGGGAATTCATTAGAAGCAAAAAATCAGTAGGGTGATAGATTGGAAAATTATTAAGCAAAAATAAACAGCTTCTCAATATACAAAAATATGGCCAATATAAAATAGTATAAAAGAATAGACGCCAGCCAAAAGAAATCATATCTAGATGTAAGACTTATAACAAGTGTGTGGAACCTATGTAAAAAAAAAGTGTTTAAATTCTCAGAAAGAGATAAAAGAACATGTAAGTAAATGAAAAACAAAAAACATACTATTATTTGTGATTGAATTTGTTAATGCAATATAAATTCTAAAAGAGTACCAGTTAATTTTGGGAATAAAGAAAATAATACTGAAATCTATATGGAAAAATAAATCTCTAGGAATATTCTGGTAAGAAAGATTAATGAGTATGGCCATGCCTTATTGTTTATCAAAACAATATTGTGACACTATAATATTAAAACCATATCAGACTAAATAAGAAATAAAAGTTTAATGGAATAGATTTCAGATATAGACTCAAATATATGTAGCATTTTATTTTAAGTAAGTTATTTAAAATAAATTGGAATGAAAGGTCTTATTCAATTGATAATGTTGGAACAACTTATTAATAATATTTAAAAGATCTGTTTACATCCAACCCAAGAGAAAAAATCAACACAAAAACATCTCGAATGAATCATAACTTTTTAAAGTAAAAATTAAATAATGCTTTTTGAAGATAAATCATAGACACTTTTTCAAAAAACTTGAATTTGGAAAAGCCTTTCTTATTATTTTTACTTATTTATTTTTGAGAGACAGGGTCTCACTTTGTTTCCCAGGCTGGAGTACAGTGGCACAATCATAGTTCACTGTAACTTTGGACTCTCAGGATCAAGTAACCATCCTGATTCGGCATCTCAAGTAGCTAAGGCTATAGGTGTCTACCACCACACCTGGCTACTTTTTAAATGTGTTTTTTGTAGGTATGGGGGTCTTGCTATGTTGCCCAGGCTGGTCTCAAACTCTTGGTTACAAGTGATCCTCTCACCTTGGCCTTCCAGTGTGCTGAGATTAAGGCATAAGCCACCATGCCTGGCCAGGAATTTCTTTCTTAAGAGGCTATACAATAAACCAAAAAAGATAGGACTGGCTGTTTTTCTTTTTTTGAGAAATTCGCCCATGGCAGGTCTTTCTGCCATGAATCTTTCTTTTTCCTTCTCTTCTTTCTTTAATAAACTTTGTTTGAAAACAAACAAAAAAGATAGGACTGACACATAAGATTGACAATGAGGTCATGCTACCACTGCTGATGCAATGAGCATCTGTCCATGTTATTAGGAGCTGGGAATCTCCCATGCCACCTGCTGCCAATGGTGCCCATGTACACCTTCTATGGGCCTGACGATTGGTCTGCCTTGCCTTTGGTTGCAGCCTACTGCTGGTACTGTCCTCTGTTACCATTGTCCTTGCTGTTCAGAAGCTCGAGTATAAACCTTCTTTACCTGTTTCCATGGGTGCACATGTGCACCATCCAAGGGCATATAGATGGGCTCACCTTCCACCAGTGACTATGCACATCTCCTGGGAGATCAAACACTGATCCACCTAGCATGCTGCTGCCACTGCCAATACCACTTGCATGAGCCACACAGGGACCTGGGGACCTGTCGAATCATTCCATAGACACAACTAACAACTGTGTATACAGCTTGGAAACACAAGGGTTGTCCCATTGCTGCTACTGTCACTGCCAATACCACATATACCACTTTGACCAGCACACTTAGTCGGTTGCTGCCACCACTGGTGCTCAAAAACTGGGTCACCTGGCATCTTCACCCAAACAAAGCTTTGCCATGGCCTCCACTAACAATTACATCATAAACCACTGAGGAACTCACAGACACTACTCATACTGATAATAGCTGAGTAAATCATACATAGACTACACTACTGTGCTCACCCAGAATATACACCCAAACACCCTACTCAACCAACATTATGAGTATCTATAGGAAAAAGTTGTTTTTTATGAAAGTCAATTCATAAAATGGAAAGAAGCCACCACTACACCAGATGTACAAATATCAAGAAACATGACAAAGCAAGGAAATATGATACTTCCAAATGAACACAATAATTCTTTAGTAACAGATGTCTCCCCCCAAATCTATGAAATACCTGAAAAAATTCAAAATAATGATATTAAAGAAATTCAGTGAAATACAATAGAAAATAGATAAATAATTAAAAATCAGAAAAACAATTCATGACCTGATTGAGAAATTCAACAAAGAGATAGAAATATTAAAAATGAACCAAACATAAATCCTGGAACTGAAGAATTAAATGAATGAAATAAAAAATAAAATAAAATGCTTTAATGATAGACTGAATGAAGCAGAAGAAAGAATTCCAAAACTTGAAGACAAGTCTTTTGAAATAACCTAGTGAGACAAAAAAAGAAAAGAAAAAAGCCTACCTATGTAATATATGGGACACCATAAAGTGAAAAAAAAAAAAAATCAAATTTTGGGTGTTCCAGAAAGAGAAGAAATGGGAAAAGGCATAGAAAGTCTATTTAATAAAATAATAGTTGAATATTTCAAGAGATATAGACATCTAGATACAGAAGCTAAAAGTCTACAGATAGATTCAAACTCAAAAGGTCTTCTCTAAGACATATTATAGTCAAATTGCAAAAGTCAAAGGCAAAGAAATAATTCTAAAAACAGCAATAGAAAAGTGTCAAGTAACATATAACAGAATCTTCATCAGACTATAAGAGCAGATTTCTTAGCAGTAATCTTATGGGTCAGGAGAGAATGGGGTAATATATTCAAAGTGCTGAAAGAAAAGAAAACTGGCAGCCAAAAATACTATGCCCAGCAAAGTTATCCTTTATAAATGAAGTGAAAATAAAGTCTTTCTCAGACAAGGAAAAGCTAAGGAAATTCATTAATACTAGTCTTTTCCTAGAAGAAATGCTTGCAAGATTCCTACATTTGGAAGCAAAAGGACAGTATCTACCATCATGAACCCACAAAAGAATCACTTACTGGTAGAACAAATGCAGAAGTGAGAAAGAAGAGTCATATATTATCACTGCAAAATAACAAATAAATCGTAAAAATAAACAGTTCAAGAGGAAGATATGAACAAAGGATATACAAAACAACCAGAAAAGAATTAACAAAATGACAGAAGTAAGTCTTCCCTGATCAATACAAACCTTGAATGTATATGGCTTAAATTCCCCAATAAGAAGATATGGACTGGCTAAATGGATTTAAAAAACAGACAAACAAACCCAACTGTATGCTGCTTACCAGAAATTTACTTTACCTATAGACACACATAGACTGAAAGTGAAGAGATGGAAAGATAGCATTTCACACAAATGAAAACCAAAAGCATGAAGAAGTAGCTATACTTAGAAAAATGGATTTTAAGCCAAAGAATTATAAAAAGAGACAAATAAGATTCATTATATATAATAACAATGAAAGGATCAATTCAGCAAGTAGATACAACAGTTGTAAATATATATGCACCGAACACTGGCACACCCAGCGTCAATCAAGCAAATATTATTATAGCTAAAGAGAGAGATGGACCCCATTTATACTTTGGGATTTCAACAGCAAATTGTAGCATTGGGCAGATGATCCATACAGAAAATTCACAAAGAAACATCAAACTTAATCTGTACTATAGACCAAATGGACCTAACAGATATTTACAGAATATTTTACCTGATAGCTTCAGGACACATATTATTATAAAAAAGACCCCCAAAAAAGTAAAAACTAGCAAAGATGTGGAGGAAAGGAAATTTTTGTACACTGCTAGTAGAAATGCAAATTAGCATGTCAAAATAGTATGGTGGTCTCATAAAAAAATGAAAAATAGAACAACCATAAAATTCAGTAATCTCATTACTGAATATTTACTCAAAGGAAAGAAAATTAGTACATGAAAGAGACATCTACTCTCCTGTTTATTGCAGCACTATTCACAGTAGTCAAGATATTGAATCAACCTAAGGATCCAGCAGCAGATGAATGAATGTAGAAAATGAGGTAAATATACACGATGAAGTACTATTCAGCCATAAAAAAGAATGAAATCTTTTCATTTGCTGCAACTTGGATGGGCCTGGAGGACATTATACTAAGTGAGATAGGTGAGTCACAGAAAGACATCTAAGAACTTATTTACATGTGGGAACTAAAAAAGTTGATCTCACGGAGGTAGGGAGTAGATTGATAGTACCAGAGGCTTGGAAGGGTGGAGGCGGGAATGAAGAGAGGTTGGTTAATAGATACAAACATTGGATTTATACCCAATCAGAAATAAGCCTAGTGTTCAACGACACACTAGGGTGATAATTGTTAACAATAATTTATTGTATATTTCAAAGTACCTAGAAGAAAATATTAGAAAAGTTCTCAGCACAAAGCAATGATTCATATTTGAGATGACAGATATCCTAAATACTCTAATTTGATCATTACATATTGTATGTATGTCTCAAAATATTGCATGTACCACACGTACATGATATGTACAACTATTATTCATTAATAAAAGAGAGAAAAAATGTTGACAATAGGCTTATTCCTCGATCTGCACAGAGTACATAGAAATAAAAAATAAATGGGTAAGAAAACAAACCATTGAACAGAAAGAGTTGAGGGGATACCGTGAATAGAATTCTCAGAGAAAAATATATTAATTTCCAATGTACATATTGAAAAATGATGAAGCAGAGAAAAGGGAATGTTTCTACACCGTTGATAGGAGTGTAAATTAGGACAGCCTCTATGGTAAACAGTGTGGGAATTCTGAAACAATCTAAATATGGGCCTTCCATATGACCCAGCAATTCGCCTTTTGGGAATTTATCCAGAGGAACTCAAATCATTCTATGAAAAAGATACCTGCACATGCATATTTATCACAGCATTATTCACAATAGCAAAACCATGATACCAATAGTGCAGCCCATTGAAAGTAAACTGAATTTTAAAAATGTGGTGCATACACATGATGGAGTATTACACAGCCATAAAGAAGGACAAAATTAGGGACTTCACAACAACTTGCATGGATTTAGAATCTATAATACTAAGTGATCTATCACAGAAACAAAGAACCAAGTATCACATGTTCCACTCATAAGCGGACCCTGAACATTTGTCATAATACTATAAGAAAGGGATTGGCAGTAGTGGGACACAGCAAGGTGGGGAGGGGCACATAACATCAATGAGGGTACCTGACTCAAACCAGGTGAAGTGGGGACCAAAGGGAGGCCAAAACTTTACTTGTATGATGACCATTTATCTACCTAATACTGAATTGTACCCCACATCCTTAAAATAAAATAAAACAAAAACGAACAAAAATGCTCAATTCACTCATAAAAAACCTAAATCTTCGGGACCCGCCTGGGCAACTTGGCGAGACCTCATCTCTACAATAAATCACACACACACACACACACACAAAATTAGCCGGGCGTGGTGGTACGCGCCTGTAGTTCCAGTTACTTGGAAGGCTGAGGCGGAAGGATCGCCAGAGCCCAGCAGGTCGAGGCTGCAGTGGCCAGAGCGGACACTGCACTCGAGTCTGGGTGACAGAGTGAGACTCCAACTAAAAAAAAAAAAAAAATCTAAATCACAGTCAAATGGCAATGAGATCATTTTATATTGCCTTTTATATTGTGATAAATTACAGATTTTGATGAGACCAGTGTTTGTAATGGTGTGAAGTAAAGGCTGCTATCATACACTTTTGGTGAGAGCAAGCATTTTTGCAGCTTCTCTAAATGGCAGTTTGATAGTTTAAACAAAATTTTACACAAATATACCTTTTAATGACCCTGAAAATTTACCCAACAGATATGTTTACAAAATTAAATAAGCTGTATAATGATATTTCTAAAAGTATTGTTGGTACTAAAAAAAATATGTATATATAACTATAAGTGTTCATGAATAGAAAATTGGTTAAATAAACATTCAAGTAGGAATATCCTGCTGCCAGAAAAAAAAAATGTGATGGCTCTGTTTGTATTAACATGAAAAAATTAGCTATAAATTAATATACAGGGTACAGAATATATTCTCTCTATATAATAACTTACTCAGATGTAAATAACAAATATTTACATATGGAAATATGTATGCTGGTATATACATACAAATTTTCTGAATGGAAACATAAAAAAATTATTCCAGTGATTGTCCTTGGAAAGAGCAGCTGGTGGGAATTGCATAGGAAGACTTAAGTTTTCATCTTTTAATCCTTTGAATTGTTTTAATATTAAAATAATTTTCATAATTTTCTTAACAATGTCATCATATGTTATCTGCATGATAGGACTATGGTTTTCTTTTACTGTTGTTTCTTTTTTATTTTAAATATGTGGGGTAAAATTCAAGATTAGGTATAGAAGTGGTCATCATGTAGATAAAGTTTGAGCCTCCCTTTGGTCCCCACTTTGCCTGGTTTGATACCTTTATTGATGATGTGTTCCCCATCCCACCCACCCCAGCAGTATTCTGCTACTGTCAATCCCTTTCTTATAGTATTATGGTAAGTGTTCAGGGTCCACTTATGAGTGAGTACATATGGTACTCAGTTTTTTGTTTCTGTGATAGATCACTGAGTATGATAGACTCTAAATCCATCCAAGTTGCTGTGAAGTCCATGTGTTTGTCCTTCTTTATGGCTGCATAATATTCCATTGTGTATATATATCACTTTTTTTTTTTAATCCAGTCCAGTTTCGATGGGCAGCATGGTTGTTTCCAAGTTTTTGCTATTGTGAATAGACCTGCAACAAACATACATGTACAGGTATCTTTTTTGTAGAATCATTTGAGTTCCTCCAGGTATATTCCCAATAAGGGAATTGCTGGGTTATATGGAAGGTCAATTTCTAGTTCTTTCAGAAATTGCCACGCTGTCTTTCAAAGAGGTTGCACTAGTTTACATTCCCACCAGCAGTTTAGAAGTATTCTTTTTCTCCGCATCCTCACCTGCATTTGTTGTTGTTTGTTTTATTAATGATGGCCATTCTTACTGGGATTAGGTGGTATCTCAATGTGGTTTTGATTTGCATTTCTCTGATGATTAGTGAGGCCGAGGCACTTTTTCGTGTGTGTGTTGATTGCCCGTATATCTTCTTTAGAGAAGTGTCTATTCATGTCTTTTGCCCACTTTTTAATGGGGTTGTCTGTTTTTTTCCTTTGGGCATATTTGAGTTCTTTGTAGATCCTGGAGGTTAAGCCTTTGTTAGATATTCAATTGTCAAATATTTTTTCTCATTTTGTGGGCTATCTCTCCACTCTCTTGATGGTTTCTTTTGTTTTGCAGAAGCTTTTCAGTTTGATGAGGTCCCACTTGTCTATCTTATCTTTTATGGCATGGGCACTTGGGGTTTTGATAAGGAATTGGTTGCCAGTTCCAATTTCCATAAGGGTATCTCCTGCATTTTCTAAGGTTCTTATAGTTTGAGTTTTTATATTGAGGTCTTTGATCCTTTTAGAGTTGATTTTTGTGTATGGTGATAGGTAGGGGTCCTGTTTCAATCTTCTTCTGCTTTGTGGTCAGCCAGTTTTCCCAGCACTATTTACTGAATAGGTTCACTTCTCCCCAGTGGTTGTTGGTTGAGGGTTTATTGAGGATGAGTTGGTTGAGAAATTGAGGTTTTGCTTCTGGAATCTCTATCCTGTTTCACTGGTCTATATACCTGTTATTGTACCAACACCAAACTGTTTTGATTATTATAGCCTTACAGTAAAGTTTAAAGTCTGGGAGTGTGATATCTCCTGCTTTGTTTCTTTCGCTGAAGATTGTTTTGGCTATTCGTGGTCATTTAAGTTTCTATATGAATTTCTGTATTGTCATTTCCAGGTATAAGAAGAATGATTCGGTAATTTATTTTTTTTATTTTTATTTTTTATTTTTTTTGAGTTGGAGTCTCACTCTGTCGCCCAGACTGGAGTGCCGTGGCCGCTCCCGGCCACCGCAGCCTCGACCTGCTGGGCTCCGGCGATCCTTCCGCCTCAGCCTTCCGAGTAGCCGGAACTACAGGCGCGCGCTACCACGCCCGGCTAATTTTTTTTTTTTTTTTGATTTATTGTAGAGATGAGGTCTCGCTTGCCCTGGCGGGTCTCGAACCCGCGGGCTCAGGCAATCCACTCACCTCAGCCTCCCAAAGGCGCGGGATTACAGGCTGAGCCACCGAGCCCGGCTTTGTAGTGTAAATACATTTATTTTTTTCCTATTTTACCAGCAAGAGAACCAAGAGTAATTATTCATAGTCACACTGATGGGTGACAGAGTTTGGGGTGCAAACAGACATTTGGGAATTTAGGTCCATATATGCTATGTAAATCATAATGTCTCAAAATTTATAGCTTCTATATGTTATTTACTTGCATTCTAAACCTTATTATGGGCAATTTCAAGTATATTCAAGTGTAGAATAGTATGAAGAACCCCCGTTCCTGTCACCCAGCCTCAACAGCTGTAACATGGCTGGACTCACTTCGTCCAGGCCCCGGCTCACTCCTTTTCTCCTCTTTCTCCCATTATTTGGAAGCGGATCCCAAGCATAATATTTTTAAAAATAAAGCCATAATACCATTAATCAGACGTAAAAAAATAATAATGTAGTCAATATTCAGATTTTCCCAGTTGTCATATAATTTTGAGTTTAACTCAGACTCCACATAAGATCCATATATTGCAAATGGTTGATACAGCCCTTAAGTTCATAAGACTCCCTCTTTCTTTCTCTCTCTCTCTCTCCACTCCCCCACCCTTACAGTGTACTTATTGAGTAATTCAGATCATGTGTCCTGTACAGTTTCCCATAGTCTGGATTTTGCTTATGATAGCCATATAATACCATTTGACCTGTTCCTCTGTCCCCTGGACTCCTCATACTTTGGTGGAGTTAAAGATTGGTGGTTAGCATTAGTTAGAGATTTGATCAGACTCAGGTTCTACTATTTTTAAATAAGTCATATTTTGGTAAATTCTTCTTTCTATGATGCATACAAGATTGCAAGCTGTATTATAAAGTCTGATCTTACTTTGAGAGTTGAGGATGATTTGTTTTAAGTTTGTTTTAAAAATACATATGTTCAGAATCTCTCCCTGTGTGCTTTTCTTTGCCTTGACCATACTAAGAAGGTGGAGTAGTGGCCCGTCTGGAGTGGAGGAAACTTTGGGCGAGCAGTCATGAGACCTAGCTCTTGGCATCACCTTTGGGTGCATGGTGACCATGAACAGCGAGAAAATTTACTTTTCTGTGCAGTTAAAGAGATTAACCAAATTATTCTAAGATTCCTTCTAGCTCAGAGTACTATTTTAAGTCCAACCATATATATTTGCTAAATTATTTGGACATGTTCAGGAATCAACACATATGCAATTTTAAAATTATCATTTAAGGAGAACTTACTGTTTTTTCTTTCCCTTCTAGCTATTGTAAACATGTGACAACCTATGAAGAATCCAATTTTTCATTGAGTTATCAGTTTATATTAAATCTCTTCTCCTTCCTGCTAAGAATAAAGGCCTCCCTTCTCCATGAAGAAGTAAGCTTAATTGAAAAGAAACTCTTTAAAAAAAAATACACTATAACAAAAAAGAAATCTTCAAGATCCAAGAAAGTGAGAAGATAATGAGAAAAAAGAAATAGAAACTTTTTTGAATACATATTTTGGTTTGGTTTTTGTTCATTTGTTTTTTGTTTTGTTTTGTTTTTGTTTTTTTGAGTTGAGTTTCACTCTGTCGCCCAGACTGGAGTGCAGTGGCATGTTCCCGGCCACTGCAGCCTCGTCCTGCTGGCCTCTGGTGATCCTTCCACCTCAGCCTGTTCATTTGTTTTTAGAGACAGGGTCTCACTCCGTCATGCCGGCTGGAATGCAGCTGCACCATCATAGCATACTGCAGCCTTGAACTCCTGGGCTCAAGTAACCCGCCCATCTCACCCTCCCAAGTAGCTGGGACTACAGGCACATGCTGCTGCACTTAGCTAATTTTTTTTTTTTTGATGCAGTCTTGCTATATTGCTCAGGCTGGTGGGAAAATATTTTAATAGTGACAGTAATGTCAAATTGTAATATAACATTCCAGGCAATTGTGGAAAATATTTTATTGTGTATAAATACACATACTCATTTATATATATATATATAAGATTATATATATATAAAATGTCCTTATAAAAATGTATCTTATAAAACAGGTAGATTTTGTTTGAATGTATTTTTCAAATTTTAAATATTCTTTGAAAAAGGTAAAACAATAAATTATATAATATCCAAAAATGTGTATTCATTGTATTTTAAAGCTAAATTCGCTTTTTAAACTAGATCACTTCCTTTTTATACCCCAAAGTAAACTCAATAAATCAAAGATCTAAACATTATAAGCTTCCATATACATAAAATTGGAAGAAATGAATATGAATGTTTTGATGATCTTGGAATGGGAAAGACTATTTTTATTTATTTATTTGTTTGTTTATTTTTGAGACAGAGTCTCATTCTGCTGCCCAGGCTGGAGTACAGTGGCGTGATAATGGCTCACTGCAGACTTGAACTCCTGGTCTCAAGCGATTTTTCTGCCTCAGCCTCCCAAATAACTGAGACTACAGGTGTGTGTCACCACACCAAGCTAATTTTTCCATTATCTGTTGGGATGGGGTTTTGCTTTGTTGCCCAGACTGGTCTTGAACTCCTGGGCTCAAGTAATCCTCATGTCTTGGCCTCTGAAAGTGCTGGGGTTACAGGCATGAGTAACTGTGCCTGGCCAGGAATGGACTTTCTAGGCATACTTCAAACTCAGAGGCCAAAAGGAAAAGATTATTGTCATGACTGCAAAGTCAAAGACAGAGGACAAACTGGAAAAATATATTTGCAGCATACAGTGGACAAAGAAATAATTTCTTTAATGTATCAATAGCTCTTGCAAAGCAATAGAAAAAAAACAAACTGAGCAAGGGATATGAAAAGATAGTTTTCTGAAAAAAGAAATACAAAGGCTAAGCAAAAAAAACATGATAGAATACTCAGCCTCACTCATATTCAAAAAATACAAATTAAAAAAGAGATGCTTTTTCCAACATAATAGATTGGCAAAGATTATAAAGATCTACAATACCTGGTAGGGATATTGGAAAAGTAAGCATTCTTGTTCAGAGTTTATTTGTTCGTGCAACAGATACTGAGCAATTTCTATGTTCCAGCACATTCTAAGCACTGGGGCTACAACAATGAACAAGATCCCCGACTCTAAGGATCTTATGTTCTGAGTAGGAGACGATAGTAAAAATACATATAATATTTTGGGGAATGAAGTACAATGAAGAAAAAGCAAGGTAAGAGGTGAGTGGAGGGAGGGCCATGTCATAAACAGTGGTGGAGGGAGGGAGGATCCTCGGGGCGGTGACACCGGAGCAGAGACCATCTTGCAGCCATGTGACCATCCAGGGGACGATCATCCCAGGCAGAGGGGAAAAGTACAAAGGCTCCAAGATGGGAGCATACTTGGTGGATTCAGGGAACAGCAAATTGTCTTGAGTGGCTGGAGCATGGCGGTTGAAGGGGAGAAGGACAGCAGGTAGAGTGGAAGAGAGGTTCCTCTCAAGGCCATGGTAAGGACTTTGGCTTTTATCTCAAGTGTGCCCCAGGAAGCCACTGGAAAATATTGAAAGAATGATGTGATCCAGCCTATGTCATGAAAGTATCACAGACGCCTGGTGAATAAGACTGTAGGAGAATGTGGGCAGAGGCAGAGAGGCCACTTGAGAGATTCTTCTACTGGTTCAGGCAACAGATGGCTTGAGCTAGAGTGGTTGTAGTGGGAGTGATAAGAGGTGGTTAGATCCTGACACAGTTTAAGGATGGAATAAATAAGGATTTGCTAATGGATTGGTTGGTTGTGGGGTGTGAGAAATAAAAACTCTTAAAGAGTTTTTCCTAGCCGGGCTCGGTGACTCAGCCTGTAATCCTGCACTTTGGGAGGCTGAGGTGAGTGGATTGCCTAAGCCCGCGGGTTCGAGACCCACCTGGGCAACTTGGTGAGACCTCATCTCTAAAATAAATTTTAAAAAAGTAACTGGGTGTGGTAGCGCACAGCTACTTGGAAGGCTGAGGCGGAAGGATCGCCGGAGCCCAGCAGGTCAAGGCTGCGGTGGCCGGGAGCGGCCACTGCACTCTGGGCGACAGAGTGAGACTCCAACTCAAAAAATAAAAAAATAAATTTTTCCTGAGCAATGAGTTAAGGTACCATTTCTCGAAATGGACTGTGTGTGTGTGTGTGTGTGTGTGTGTGTGTATTTGAGATGGAGTCTCACTCTGTTGCCCAAGCTGGGCAATCACAGCCTTAACCACAGACACCACACCCAACCTGCTGGGCTTAGGCAATCCTTCTACCTCAGCCTTCCAAGTAACTGGAACTACAGGCATGCACCACCACACCCAGCCAATGTTTTGATTTGTTATGGAGATGAGGTCTTGCCAAGTTGTCCAGGCTGGTCTCGAACCCCTGGGCTCAGGCAGTCCTCTTGCCTCTGCCTCCCAAATTGGTGGGATTACAGGTGTGAGCCACCATGCCCAGCCGAAATGGACTGTTTTACTTGCCTTCTGTTCACCCAACTAGTGAGAGAAGTTATTCCTGTCCTAGGGTTATGGAAATGGCTGAACACAGCACCCAACACTGAGCAGATGTGATGGATAGCAGCTTATTAATCACATGTACTCACGTTGTGGGAGATGACACAGCACACTACATAGAGTCACACAGGAGTTGTACCTGGGACCAGTATGAACAACTAAGAATTGTGAGAGGCAGGCTTTGTGGTATGGGGAAGGTGGGGTGACCCCTGCCTGGTTCCCACTGCAGGATATGATCAGCTTGTCTGAGTAATTTCACAGGCTGGCAGGGACTTAAAACCTACTCACACAGATAAGCAGGAACTTCTGGTTCTCTTAATAAGGTTTGTTATATTGGAGGACCTTGTCCACAAGAGCAGAAGAGGGGATAGAAAATACACATAAGCCATTCAAGGCTCTTACTGTTTCAACAGATGTGAAGAGCATACATAATATCAGGCCTTAATTTTAGGCCTTACACCACAGGAAAGTGCTGAGAAGAGTGGGAGATTGGGAACTCAGTTCTGTTTCAGACATGTTGAGTTTGAGATGCCCATTAAACAATGAAGAGTTGTCAAAATAGACCATTGGGAGGTAAAAGCTGTAGTTCAGAGGTCTGGGGTAGAGACATAAATGTGGGAGTCATATGAGTTGGGGTTTCATTCTGTTGCCCAGGCTGGAGTGCAGTGGCACAATCATAGCTTGCCACAGCTTCAATCTCCTGGGCTCAAGTGATCCTTCCGCCTCAGCCGTCTGAGTAGCTGGGACTCATGTGCCACTATGCCCAGTTGATTTTTTAATTTTATGTAGAGATGAGGTCTTCCTGTGTTGCCCATGCTGGTTTCAAACTCCTGGGCTCAAGCAATCTTCTTACCTTGGCCTCCCAAAGTGCTGAGATTACAGACATGAGCCACCATGCCTGGCCTAGAATGTGATATTTAAAACTAAGACTAGGTGGCATCTCCTGGGCAGTTAGGACAGATAGGAGAAGCCTTCATAGATGCTCTTTATCAAGTTGAGAAAGTTATTTACATATCTAATTTGCTGAGAGTTTTGTTTTTAATACAGTAGAATTACATTGAATTTCAAATATTAAACCAGCCTTGCATTCCTGGGGTAAACCTCACTTGGTCATGATCTATTATTCTTTTTATATATTGTTGAATTTGAATTTGAAATTTTGTTTAGAATTTTTGCACCTATGCTCATGAGGAGTATCCTGTGCCTTTCTTTTCTTGTGATGTCTTTATCTGGTTTTGTCATTACAGCAATGCTGGCATCACAGAATGAGTTGTGATGCATTCCCTTTTCTTCTATTTTTATTTTCTAGACA
The DNA here is from genome assembly GCA_963574415.1 of Tarsius wallacei. Lineage (NCBI taxonomy): Eukaryota > Metazoa > Chordata > Mammalia > Primates > Tarsiidae > Tarsius > Tarsius wallacei. Next base: position 16,578 of record CAUYQG010092083.1, read on the forward strand.
CATTTGTGTAGAGTTAGTATTATATATTCCTTAAATGTTTAGTAGCAAAGTCCATCTGAGGCTGGATTGGGATGACTTTCTTTGTGGGAAGGTCTTTAACTATAAATTCACTTGTTTAATACATAGGGGTCTATCCAATTGATCTATTTCTTCTTGAGAAGGCTTTTTTCTTCTGAAAATGAAATGAAAATGAAAATGAAAACTGTAACCACAGGCTGGGGAAAATATTTGCAAAACACACAGCTGATAAAGGACTTATAGCTATATAAGGAATTCTCACAACTCAATAAGGAAACAACCCAATTAAAGATGGGCAAAAGATTTGAACATACATGTCACCAGGGAAAATGTTCAAATAAGCACATGAAAGAGGCTCAGCATTAAAACCAGAATGAGAGACTACCACACATGCATTAGAATGGCTAACATTTTGAAAGACTGACCATAGTAGGTGTTAGCAAGGATTTGGAGCAACTAGTGTTCCCACTTCTGGTGGTAATGTAAAATGGTACAACCATTTTAGAAAACAGTTTGGTAGTTTCCTAAAAGTGAAAATTATACCTACCACGTGACTCAGTCACTCCACTACTAGGTATCAACCTAAGGGGAAAAAAAAAATTTTCCACACACAGACTTGTACACAAATATTCATAGCAACTTTATTTGCAATAGTCACAAATAGGAAAACACTCCAAATGGCCATCAGCAGGTAACTGGATAAACATGTGGCATGTCTATACGATGAAATACTTAGCTATAAAAAGGAACAAACTAGTGAAACAAGCAAACAAGTAGGATTTGGGAGAGATTATAGAAAGCATATATAAGTTAAAAAGTTGCTTTCTAAAGATTTGAACTGAAATATCTTTTTGAACATGAATGTTATGAAAGCAACATCATGTTTTGAAGTGTTATGGCACTTTGGTTGAATAAAAAGTTTAAATTTCTAACATTCCACATACTCAAAGATTTTGAGACAGGGAGCTCAAAGCTATGAAAAGTTTGGGGCCAACCATGAATATCAAATAAGATCAATGAGGGAAGAAAGAAAAGTGAAAAATAAGGCTTTGTCTGCATTTCAAATTAACATTTAAGCCTAATGAAGAATGTTACTGTCTAGAAGTCAGTGTTTTCACATCCAAAAATAGCACTCAGCCCTAGGAAAAGCTTATATAGACATACTGCCAGAAAAGGAAGCAGGACTTGTCATGACAGTAATATTAATAGCATGTATTCAGCACCTACTGTGTGTGTGTGTGTGTGTGTACATTTATATATACACACACCCATACATACATATAGGGTTCTATACTAAATTCAGTCTCCTCAGCAACTCTGTGTGGGCCATACTATCATCTTTATGTAGCAGACGAGGAATCGAGGGTTGGTGATCTAGTAAGTAGTCTATCCAAGGTTGTACAGCTAGCCCAGGCTGAGATGAGACTTCAGATTCCAAACTACTTTTTTTAAAAAAATCAACTGTAGGCCAGGTGCAGTGGTTTATGCCTGTAGTCCCAGCCCTTTGGGAGGCCAAGGTGGAAGAATTGGTCGAGCCCAGAAGTTTGAGACAAGCCTGGGTGACATAGCAAGACCTCGTCTCTACAAAAAATCAAAAAATTAGCCGGGTGTGGTGGCATAGGCCTGTGGTGCCAGCTACTTGGGAGGCTGAGGTGGAAGAACTGCCAGTTACTTGGGAGGCTGAGGTGGAAGAATCCAGGAAGTCAAGGCTGTGGTGAGCCATAATCGTGCCACCTCACTCCAGCCTGGCAAAAAAATCAACTGTAGACTTCCTATAGCTTTAGCAGTCTATATCTCCCTTTCATATACATCCTTGGGATGGAAGAAGGTTTGTGGATATTTTAGTAAATTTGATTCAACAGAAATTTCTTGATTGTCTAACATATTGGTTCTCAAAATGTAGTCCCTGGACCAGCAACATGGGCATTACCTGAGAACTTGTTATAAACGCAAATTTTCAGGTCCTACTCCTGACCTACCATTCTGGAAACACCGTGTGGAGCCCAGCGATGGGTTCTAACAAGGCTTCCAGGTGATTCTGATACACACTAAAGTGTGAGAACCATTGATTTATTAGTTATCAATAAAGGTTTAAAAATCAATGACATGGTATATATTTTGGCTGCAATCAATGAAAACTCTAACTACTGAATCAGAAGTATTTCTTACTCTTACATAACAAAAATCCTGGAGGTAAGTGGTTCCACATTGGGCTCAGTGGCTCAGCAGTGTCACCAAGGACCCATGCTAGCTCTGCTCTGCCATTCTCAGCATAGTGGCTTTTGTTCTTCAGCTTGCAACTTCATGGTCACAAGATGGATATCACAATTCCACACAACCAAACTGAAGGTAGAAAGCACACGTGACTCAAGAGCCTTTTTGTCTGACAAGAAAAGCTTTTCTAAAAGCCCTCACCCCCAACACACAGTTTCCTTTACATTCATTGGCTGGCATTGCATCATTTGCCCAATAACTGGCAAAAAGAAACAGGATTATTGTGCCTGGTTTACCATGCATTCCTATCTGCCCTAGGATGAAGGACCTTTGTTTAATATTTGAGCAAAATCAGGACACTGTTATTGAGGAAAGCTGTGGGGGTATCCGTTGAATGGGTAATGAGCGATGTCTCAGTATATGTGCTCCGTGCTTGCAAGTACAAAGTCTTAACAACTAATATGTACTATGGTGTTATAAGTAAAATGATTCCTAACATCTGTTGGTTCTCTACCACCAGGGCACTGTTATGCTTTTAGATACTTTCTATCTATACACAACCAGTTTCTTTCCTTTCTGTTAGACGTAAAAGGAAAAAGAGGAAGCACTTCACAAGGGACCAATGGACATTATTACGGGAACGTAATGATGGCTACAGGTTGATGGCCACAGGGGTCCCTCATCCTTCTGCATTTCTCTCTTGGTATGCAGCAGGCCTGCCTGTCACTGCCACCCAGAAATGGGGCCACCCTCTACAGCCCAGACTGAGAAGGGAGAGCCCAGGCCTTCAGGCATCTAGCAGCAAGAGGCTGCGAATTCACCCACACAGTGTCTATAGTTCTTTGTTATCTTTTTTCCCCCCCTTCATTGACACAAAGCCACTTAGGAAAAAAAGCATTATTAATACAACTCTATATTTACACAAAAAGACATACCACTTAAAAGGAGAGGAGCATTATTTCTCAAATCTTCGGAAAGACCTTGAATAGAATTTCCAAAATGTGGCAGCTGTAAAGGTTCTAGGAATTATATTATATATTGAAGATAGTTAATGGTGTGTATTTTTATCTTGAGTACGTAGCTGGTGACTTTTTTAAAAAAAACTTAAAATGCCTGTGTGTTCTTGAAAGCTGAGTAAACTCACACAGTATGAAGTCTCTCACGAGATGGACTCAAGAAGCTCTTAGTGTATGTTGCCTTGTTTTATGCCCTTGTGAAGTATTTAAGCATAAAGTGATTCTGGTGCCAGACTTACCTGCTAATACACTACAGCTTGAGAAGAGCTTACAAAAGAGTGCTTTTATTGACTTTATAAATTAAGAACCTGGTATTTCAGCGCACTTGGCCTTTTGCCCTTCTGAAACAATCATTTCCTTCTGGAACAATTAGTTCATGTTTTGTGGATATTTGTGTTGAGCTGGGTGACTCACAGATACTCCCAAAAGAATTTTTAGTTAGAATACCACTTCAGTGTAATTATCTTTTGTCACCATGGTTGTCCACGTTAATTTAAATTAAGTGATTAAGTTAAACATTACCTAAAATGAAAAAGGTGGTCTCTGAGTTTAAAAGCTTCCCAAAGTTAAAAGTAGGAAAAACGTGTTCTTTGCCATCTTAGAGGATAAGAAAATGTTATAAAACACGTTTACTTATTTTTACCATTCTCTCTTTAGAAATTCGTACCAAAATAGAAATTTCCCTGGGAAGGTCTGTCCACTCCCAGATGGTCACCTCAAGGGCCCCAGAGTGGCCAGAGACTAGGACAGTGGACACTGGGCCTCCCCTCCCTCCTCCTCCATCTCGCCACAGCAGCATCAGTTCCTGGTGCTCCATCGTCATTTTTTTGTTGTTTCCTCTCCATGGCCCCTTACTGTTTAAGTGCCGCCCATGGCCCTGCATCGGAATGGCAGGCACAGCAAATCAGGAATGTTCTGGGTCCACCTGCCCCTCCTTACCACAGCCCACAGCTGCAGTGTGGTGGGATGTCCTGGCTTTATCACCTCCTCCCATCTTCTCCTCCCGTCCCCACAGGCAGAGCTGCTGCCCAGGAGGGGTGGGGACCGCACTGCCCACCGGCTTCCTCTCCTGCGCCCCTCAGCTCACCCTGTCCCTCAGCGCCCTCCTTTCAATTCCTCAGAATCTGCAGCATGTCCTGTTTTGACATCCAGCACAGCCTACATATGTGTGCCCTGCTTTACTAACTAGACAGCCTTTCAGGCTGGGGCCGTGTCTCATGGCTTCTTACACCTGTATCTGACAGGTGTTCAAAAAAATGTCTTTGATGAAAGTAATGACAATAAACAGGGAAAAAATTACAAAAAGCTTCCTACTTTCTTATGGGTTACTGCCGTGTAATTTTCACTATTCAACAAACAGGATCGATTGCCTACAAATGTTGGTTCTGAATCAAATTAAAGTACTTTTACCAGGAGTGGTGGTTCATGCCTGTAATCCCAGCACTTTGGGAGGCCGAGGCAAGAGGATTGCTGGAACCCAGAAGTTCGAGACCAGCCTGACTGGGCAACATGGTGAAACCTCGTCTCTACAAAAAATTGGCCAGCCAGGCATGGTGGCCTGTGCCTAGAGTCCCAACTACTCAGGAGGCAGAGGCAGAAGGACTGCCCGAGCCCAGGAGGTGGAGGCTGCAGTGAGACATGATCGTGCCACTGCATTCCCGCCTGGGACAGACGAGACTCCCACCCCAAAAATAAAAATAAAAATAAAAAAGTACTTTTAAGACAGCAGGGGAAAATGGGCCCAACTTTTACCCAGAAATTCCTGTGGCCATATCTATACAGAGTCTAGAGTGGACCAGGTGCCATTTTTTTTTAGTTTGAGTCTCACTCTGTCGCTCAGGCTGGGGTGCAGTGGCATGCTCATGGCTACTGCAGCCTCATCCTGCTGGGCTCAGGTGATCCTTCTGCCATTTTTAAGCGCTTCACACATATGGCCTCTTTTATCCTCTTCACAGTCCCATGGTGTGGTACTGGATTATTTTACATATAAGGACACAGAGACACAGAGAAGTTCCATTATTTGCCCAGAGCCGCGCAGTGAGCGTGGAGCCAAGCTCTGATCCCAGACAGTCTGGCTCGAGAGTCTGTGGGCTTCGCCAGCCCAGAGAGCAGCCTCGCCAAGACTCAACCCCTGGTGATGTCAGCTTGGAATCCAAGGATCCCAAATGCGACTCCGCAGAAGAACACATTAGCATTTATGACTAGAGTGTATCCTCACTCACCCCTCCTCCACACCTCCACCCCAAACCTGTTCTTCCCTGACTCTCAGTGACAGCCCCATTCACCTAATCACCCAAGCTATAAATCTCCAGCCCCTCCCTACCCGTCACCCTGAATGTCTCCTCAGTCACTCAGCCCGACTTTCTCCTACCAAGGGCCTCTGGCCAGACACCCCCCTTCATCGACAGTCACTGCCCAGGTCTGACCCTGCTCAGCTGTCTCCCGGTGGACTATAGAACCTTTCTCCTCTCCAACATGTATCTTTCCTCTGCCAGTTATTTTCCAGAAATAGATCTAATAACCCTCAGGGGCTCCAGATCCCTCCATGGCTCCTTGCTGTTGACAGGCCTGATGGTTTGGCCTGGGAGCTCCATCAGAGGGTGGCTCCTACACATCTTTTCCTGTCTCCTGCCCTACCTCATGCCCTTACCTCAGGCAGGCCCTGGCTCTCACACCCTGTGTAGCATGCTCTGTCAGTTAGGACCCAGCTCAAATGCCATCTCTCAGTTCAACCTTCCCCACCTCAGCTCCCCGGGCAGAGTCTGTGGTTCCCCAAGCACAGAGCTCTCACCTCCATTAGGGCATGCACCATTTGTGCCATGTGCCTGGGACTCTAGATGGAGCATCTTGATTGCTGGTCCATGGGCTAGCCATGCAGACAGACACCCAGTGCCAGCAGAGAGGGTAGGTGAGAGTCTCTCCCCCAACCCTAGGGCTTGGTAGATTTTGAAGTTAAGAAACTTGAGATCTGCTCCTCTAGGCAAAGAAACCCAACAACTCATCTCTCTCTCCAGGGTGGGAATGGGTGAGGCAGAAAGTGGCTTCGCTAGTAAGATATCAATTTGCCAAGAGAAGTACATACGGATTGGGACACTGCCAGTCTCCAGCCCAGTGCTGGACATTGCCACCTCCAGAAGGGTTCCCTCGGGAGCCCCGGGGCCCTATTGGAGGGAAACCTCCTCTGTCTCCTCCACGGCCTCCCATGAGACCCATGGGTCCCCCAGGACCGCCTAGAACCCTGGACCCGCAACAAGAAACAGTCAATCACTTCTATGTAACATTGGATTTGCTGTAGAGAAGGAAATAAAACACTTTGTAAGTCCAAAAAAAAAAAAAAAGAACTTGAGATCTTATGTGAAAAACAGAGTTCACAAAGATAATAGGGGCCACATGCCAAAGAAGCATGTCTAGGACATTTACACATCTAATTTGTGATGTGAGTTTTATACAATTAATTTCCATGTACCACCCATAGCTCATCAGAAACTTTGCAGGTTTGTTTTTCCCTGCACTTTTAGGGGTGTGCCTGTCCATCTGTTTTCCTTTATTAAGAACCCTAGGCTGGGCGCAGTGGCTCAACCTGTCATCCCAGTACTTTGGGAGGCCGAGGTGAGAGGATTGCCTGAGCCCGAGTGTTCGAGACCAGCCTGAGCAACTTGGTGAGACCTCGTCTCTGCAATAAATCACAAAAACTAGCTGGATGTGGTGGCATGCGTCTATAGTTCCAGCTACTTGAAAGGCTGAGGCGGAAAGATCGTTTGAGTCCAGCAGGTCGAGGTTGTGATTGGCTGTTAAGTGTGCCACTGCATTCTAGCCTGGGTGACAGAATGAGATTCCGACTCAAAAAAAAAAAAAAAAGAATTCTAGGTATATTGAGAATTGGCTTTCGTGCTTTGCCTGGTCCTCATCTACACCCGAAAAGCTCTCTGATTTCATGACTCAGAGTTAGTGTTCACCATCTGCTGGTCCCCACAATGGCCCCAGAGCTCAGTAGCTTGAAGTTTTATGATACTTCAGAGTGCTTCTCCTTTTTCTCAACTCCTAGTTCTTCCTTTTTCTCATCATCACCAACAGGAGTAACTCAAAATTCCAGATACTGGAATTGATATATCATGGTTTAGAAAAGACATACAAAAGTGAGTCACAAAAGACTTAGATTTCAAGTAAAGAAAACTGTCAGTGGAAGGAATTACTGTAAAAACTGAGTTAATAAAATGTCAATTTGGGGCAAGTGACTTAATCCTTCTTTGCTTTTTCCCTACCTGTGAAAGTAGGGAAAGGGTAGTATCTCTTTTTCCCTACCTGTGAAAGTAAGGAAAGGGTAGTATTAAAATGTGGTGAGATGCTCCAACCATTTTAAAAGGACATTATTTTATGACAGAGAAGTTTGGTCACTAGTCACCCTTTCTCCAAAGAGTAAAATATGCAAATGTGAGCCAGGAAGCCTCACCATGGCCTCTCAGCTCCCCTGTCTATGGTGTTTTGTTGTTGAAATGGCAGGAAGCCTAGTGGCTACGCCCCACGCAGTGTCAGTCAGAGGCAAGAGAGGTTTACTGGAGGTTAAGGCCAGTGCTCCTGAGCCTGGAGCTTTCTGGTAGCTGTGTTGCAACTGCTGAGCCTTCCCTGGAATGATCGATCTACAGTGAAGCTACAGGAAAAGAATGTGAGACATTTAGGTTCTTCTAGCTGCCAACAAGTGGGTGACACCCAACTTTACATAGCTTCTTCTGCCTCCATTCAGAAACCGGGAGAGCTGCTAGCTTCTTGGTGTCTGAGTCTGGATCAAGTCCCAGTATTTGACAAGATCCACCTGAGAATACAGTCATCTTGACAGTGGCAGGCAGGCATGGTGAGGAAGGGGACAAAACCTTCAAAAGCAAGCATGTTCATGATGGGGTCAAGAAAGACACTGGTGCTCACGCCTGTAATCCCAGCACTTTGGGAGATCGAGGCCAGGAGTTCAAGATCAACCTGAGCAACATAGTGAGACCTCATCTCTACAAAAAAAAAAAATTAGCCAGGCATGGTGGTTGATACCTGTAATCCCAGTTACTTGGGAGGCTGAGACAGAAGGATTGCCTCAGCCAAGGAGGCTGAGGCTGTGGTGAGCTGTGATTGTGCCACTGCACTCCAGCCTGGGCAAAAGAGTGAGACCCTGATTCAAAAAACAAGACAAAACAAAAAACAAAAGAAAAACACTGGAAATAGAGAAACCGATACCAAAAAATGGAGAGATAATCCCGAGAGTCATGTGTTTTCTAAGTTTGAGAATCAGTTTAGAGGACAGTCAAATGCCGTCATCCAAGCCAGACAGTGTCGTTAGACAGCTCCTGCCATGGCTCTGCCACATCTAGTGTGTCCAAGCTGCTCTGTGATGGAGCCACACGCTAAACCCAGAATCTCATGCAGACGCACTCACTCATCATCAGTTTCACCACTGGAAGGGAAATGCCTGGGCTCAAGTCCCAAACTTACTGGCTACATCATTTGATTTCTCTAGACCTTGTTTCTCCATCTACAAGATGGGCATAATCCTGTCTACCTCAAAGGCTTGTTTTAGGAAGCAAATGAATGCCGGGCACGGTGGCTCAAGCCTGTAATCCCAGCACTTTGGGAGGCCCAGGTAACAGGATTGCCTTAGCCCACAGGTTCTAGAAAAGCCTGCGCAACTTGGCAAGACCTCATCTCTACAATAAATCCAAAAATTAGCCAGGCGTAGTAGAGCCTGTAGTTCCAGCTACTTGGAAGGCTGAGGTGGAAGGACTGCCTGAGTCCAGCAGGTTGAGGCTGCGGTGGCCGTGAGCGTGCCATTGCTCTCCAGCCTGGGCAATGGAGTAAGACTCTGACTCAAAAAAAAAAAAAAAAGGAATCAAATGAGCTAAGTTATTCGATCACATTGAACAATGACTATTGTCCCCAAAAAGGTCAATGTCAGTACCCCCTGAATAACAATAGTAACTGTAGATCATCTACAATATGCTTGTCTCTGTGCTCTATGACTAGGGAATTTTTAACATGAGATATAGTTTTCTTTTTCTCTCCTCATGCCTTTGGTACAGATTTAGGTTTGTCCCTTAAGTGGCCCATGCTATAGTGAGGAAAATGGGCAGGTGGAAAATTGAATATTTATTGGGTTCCAGTAATGTGCGTGGCATTGTTTGAGATGCTTTTCTTTTTTCTTTCTCTTTTTTTTGAGTCGGGGGTCTCACCCTGTTGCCCAGGCTGAAGTACAGTGACAAGATTATAGCTCACTGCAGCCTTGACCTTGGCTCAGGCAATCCTACTGCCTCAGCCTCCTAAGTAGCTGGGAATACAGGCACACACCACCACAACTGACTACTTTTTAAATTTTTTGTGGAGACAAGGTCTCACCAAGTTGCCTAGGCTAGTCTTAAACTCTCAAGTTCAAGTGATCCTCACCGCTTGGCCTCCCAAAGTGTTGGGATTACAGGCGTGAGGCGCCGTGCACGGCCATGACGCTTTTCTTAAACAAAAACAAACAAAATCCTAAGTGATAGGAATGATTATCCCATTATCCCACAGTTGAGGAAAGTGAGGCTCACTGGGTAGCTTTCCTGGTCACAGAACTGGAGGTAAGGGTGGAGATGCTACACTCCTTTCCTCCCACGCCCTAGCTTCTCAGGAGTAGAAAGACTTTTCTCTCACGCTGGCAAAACATGAGACACAGGGCGCTGGTGAACTGGGTGGGATATACGCTTGGCTGTTGGGCATGAAGTCTCTGCCATCATCTTTCAAGCACTTGAGCGGTCTCTTTGGTACATGTCCTTTCATCAGGGCTGAGGTCCCTGAATGTGATGAGTCCTAAAGATGGCTGTCAGGGGATGAGTGGGTCAAGTGCATGGAGGAATAGGACAGGACTACTGCCCTCCTAATCTTTAAGAAAGATGGACACCATCTATTCAGTGTCTACGTGCCAGGCACTGTGTGAGAGTCTTAAGTACGTTATCTTAGTTAATTTCACACCACCTGATAATATTTTCTACGTTCTCCAGATGAGAAAACTGAGGACTGGCAGTGAGGTAGACTGCTCTAGGTAAAAACAAGAGGCAGACCTGGAAATTAAACCCAGATCGGCTTGGCTTAAAGCCTATCTCTCAAAATCATGCAGAACTATGTTCTCACTCATAAGCGAGCCCTGAGCACTGGTCACATGAGCACAAGGGTGGGGACACTGCTAGGGGTGGGGGTAGGGAGGAGGAATGGGGCACATGGCAACATATGGGGTATTAGGTCCATTCTCAGAGGGTGAGAGGGCCAGCTAGAAGCCCAAACTTCACCTGTATGCAACTTATTTACATAGCAAATCCTCACCTGTACTCTGTAACCCTAAAAAATTAATTAAAAAAATCATGCGGAACTAACTGAATTAAGTAAAAGGCAGAGCAACTCGTGATAAGTAGCTTAATAAAGGACAACTGAGGCACCTGGGGAGTATGGCTCACGGGATGGGAAAGCTTCCTAGAAGAGATGGCAGTGGAGGCCGGCCTCTAAACGTGCAAATGAGGGCACTGAGATGGAAAGAGGAATAGTACAGGCAAGGCTGGGGCCTGAAGTTCAGGACGTGTCCAGAGAACTCTGTGACGGGGGCACAGGGTACTGGGGGCTTCTAACTGGGGCCTCAAGTTGGAAATGCACATTGGGGCCCAGCCAAGAAGGAACGTGAATGCCAAGCTAAGGAGCTTGGTCTTCCGCTTGCAAACTTTAGGTAGCTGTGACAGTTCTGAATCTAGCAACTCTTCTTAGGGCCGTGGGGCATTGGAGTAGGACGAAACCAGATGACCTGTCCAACTATTACCTATTACTGAGACCCAAAGAAAAGAGACTCTCCTGAGATCACCCTGCTGATCAGTAGAAATATCTGGACTAGAACCCAGGTTTTGTGACTCTTAATCTTCTACCCCTCAATTCATTGTACCCACAAGTCCATTAGTACTGTCTATACGGTCTCCAGCGGGAGAGGGGTCCAAAGTTAGTTCCTTACTCTGTCTATGACTTGGGAAGCTGCCTTCAAAGATCTTCCTCCTTTAAAAATAATACTAACCATCTATGAGCTTAAACAGGTTATTTGCCAAACAAAAAGACACAAAACCTCACTCATAACTCTTTTAAAAAGCTAATCACGTGATATCATTTTTCATCTAATAGACCAGCAAAGCACAGTGTGATGGTGCCCATGACTGTCAAGCAAGCTGATATCCCATTGGTGGGAGTCTAAATGAGAGCAGTCTTTTGGAATACAATCTGGCAAAATCCATAAAAACTGTAACTCTGCATTCCCTTTTCCCAGTAACTCCAATTCTAAAAAAAGTATCTTAAGTGGACAAAAGTGTAGTTGGAAGGATGTTTATTGGGAATGTGGTAATTGTGAAGAACTAAGGAAAAAAACCTAATTGCTCACCAATAGAGGCTAGTTATATCCATTTAAAGAAGTAATGTGCATCCATTTTTAAGTGTAGAGCTTTCTGTGCGCTCACATAGAAAAGCTTTCAGCCATAGGAAGGGATAACAAGCAAGCCGGGGAGGATTGTGCAGTCTGAATCCCATTCGTGTAAGAAAATAAAACATATGCATGCTCGAATACACATAGAAAACATCTGGAAAGATCCGCAAAAACAGTTAGTGATGGTTATATCTAGGGCAAGAGCCAGGATGAAGGAGAGAGGGGACTGTTTATCTTTCTCTATGGCTCACATTTTTTTTCCTTTCCTTTGTCTCTTTCCTAATCTTTTTCTTATTTGCATCTTTAAAAAAAACTATGAGCATGTGTTATTTTTATAATTAAAAAAAATTTGGCTGGGCTCGGTGGCTCAGCCTGTAATCCCAGAGCTTTGGGAGGCCTAGGTGAGTGGATTGCCTGAGCCCATGGGTTCGAGACCCACCCAGGCAACTTGGCAAGACCTCATCTCTACAATGAATCAAAAATTAGCCAGGCGTGGTAGTGCTTGCCTGTAGTTCCGGTTACTTGGAAGGCTGAGGTGGAAGGATCGCCAGAGCCCAGCAGGTCGAGGCTGCGGTGGCCGGGAGCATGCCACTGCACTCCAGTCTGGGCGACAGAGTGAGACTCCGACTCAAAAAAAAATTTTTTTTTTTAAAGCCAAAAGGTTGTTGACAACTTGTAACACAGATTTTAACTTTTGTTTTAGAGAGCTATTAGAGACAAACGAAATCGTTCTATATTCAAATTTACAAAACAGACCCAGTGTTTTTTATTACTACACCTGTGGTCTAATTACCTCTTCTTGTTTTTGGTTTTATAGTTTGATATTTCTTCACTCATTTCCTATTTATTCTGTGCCTACATGAGAGCTTTCATCTTCTGCAATAGGAGGGTCACTTAGATCAGCCCTAGCTATGCTAGAGGAGGGAGGAGACTGAGAGGAAGAGTAAGTGCCTGCAGAGGTCTGTGTCCATTCAATAAACAGTTGCTGGACATGCTCTACGGATAGTCGAGGAGGGGGAACCCAAAAAACCTAGAATGTACTTATAAAAAAATCACATATTTAATCTAACATGTTTAAACCTGTCATCTTCAAAGTATTCTCCATTTGATGCAATATACCTATCGAGATGCTTTTTCCACTGCTCAAAACAGCTTTTGAACTCGTCAATTCTGATGCCTTTTAGTGCTTCTGCCATTGCTTCACATCTTCCATACTGACAAAATGTTTCCCTTTGAGGACTTTTTTCATGGGGCAAGGAGTCGCTTGGGGTGAGATTAGGTGAAACGGGGGTGGGGCACAGGGGTCATGCCATTTTTTTTTTTTGAGTCGGAGTCTCACTCTGTCACCCAGGCTGGAGTGCAGTGGCACACTCACGGCTACCCCAGCGTCGACCTGCTAGGCTCTGGCAATCCTTCTGCCTCAGCCTTCCAAGTAGCCAGAACTACAGGAGTGCTACCATGCCTGGCAAATTTTTGATTTATTGTAGAGATGAGGTCTTGCCAAGGTGCCCAGACTGGTCTCGAACCTGCGGGCTCAGGCAGTCCACTCACCTCAGCCTCCCAAAGTGCTGGGATTACAGACTTAGCCACCGAGCCCGGTTGGTCATGCCATTTTTAATCAAAAACTGCTGAACACTCAGCGCAGTGTGGGCAGATGTGCTCATAAATCACCCATCATGAAATGGGCAAATGTGTTGAATCACCCAAAAAAAAAAAAAAAAAATTTACAAAAGTCGAATGTAACACTAGCTGGGACACTACTGATGCTGATGGGTTCCTAGAACACTTACCTATCAGAGAAGCCTGTTCTACAAGGGACCCGCCCTCCAAAAGATAATTCCGGTTTGGGAGGGTTACTCCTCATACCAGGCACTGGGGACATAAAAATGAAAGCAGTACAATCCCTGCCCACTGGAAGAGCTCACACTTGGTGGAGACAGACACTAACAGATGTGGGTCACACAGGACATTCGCCTGGCCTAGAAGGTCAGGAGGCCACCTGGAGGAACAGAGGGTACTAGCCAGACTGGAAGTTGAGTGGAGTCGGCTATGCAAGGAGGGAATGAGCAGGGAACTGGGGCTGGGGGCTTTTGGGGAGTGAGCAGCATGAGATGGGCAGGATTGCCAGCCAGAGGCTGAGCTGTTCGTCTACACACCATGTTCAGGAGTTTGGGCTTTATTGAGTGTCACAGACTCACATGAAATATGTGTTTTATAAAGGTCACTCTGCCCACAGTCTGGAGATGGATCAGAGGAAGAAGAGGAAAGGCAAGGTAAAGGATCTTATTCCTAACATGTCACTTCAGCTCTACCCCATGAGTTGCACATGTCTATGGACCATCCAAGCTACTATTTACTTAGTATTTTTCTTAAATTAGCTCGCTTTTAAAATACAATGTATTTTTATATTATTTTTTGAGTCGGGGGGGGTCTCACCCTGTTGCCCAGGCAGGAGTACAGTGGCACCACTATGGCTCACCACATCCTCAACCTGGGCTCAGGTGATCCTTCCATCCCAGCCTCCCCAGTAGCTGGGATGACAGGCACATGCCACCACACCTGGTTGACTTTTTTTTTTGTAGTAGAGAAAACGAGATCTTGTTCTATTGCTGAGACTGGTCTTGAACTCCTGAGCTCAAGCAGTCCTCCTGCCTCGGGCTCCCAAAGTGCTGGGATTTTATGTAGTGCATCCTATGGGCCAGACATTTTATTTTGTCAACTCACATGCTATTACTGTCCCTACTTTACAGATGTAGACACTGAGACATAGAGAAATGAAGCGACTTGCCCGAGGTGAATGGCTGAGATGTGGCAGAACTGGGATTTGAACCCAGGTAGTCTGGTTGCGTGGCCTCAGCCTCTATGCTACCTCTTCAAACACCGGTTTTACCTTTAGAATATACTCAGAATTGACCACTTCTGCTACCCTACAGTGGATCATCCTTTGCCTGCATTATGGCAATTGCCTCCTACCTGGTCCCCACCACACAAGAGCCAGAGAATTATTTTAAAACGGGAGACCTTGTCACTGCCCTACTCCAATCCCTCCCCATCTCAGAGTAAAAACCAAAGTCCTTGCAGAAGCCCGCAGGACCCCGCACAATTTCCTCCCCTGTGCCCATCACCTGACTGCAACTCCCCTCCATCTCTCTCGCCCCCTCCAGCCACACGGGTTCCCTCCCTGAACACACCAGGGTGGCCCTGCCCCATGCATGGCTGTGCCTCTGCCTGCACCAGTGTCCCCCAAGCACCTTCACGGCTGCCGCCTCGCCTCCCCATCTGCCTGCTCTGCTTTATTTTCTGCCGCAGGACGTGCCACTTCCTAACATACCATATCACATCTTCTTGATGGCCTGTTAGTCTGACTAGAATGCTAGACAAAGGCACGGAATCCTGTCTGTTCTATCCACTGCTCTGGGCACCTAGGACGGCGCCTGGCGTGTAGTTAGGTCTCTCGCTAAGTATTTGTTGAGTAAGTAAGCAGACCCTGGAAAAGACAAGGAGCTCCAGCTCAGGAAGGACACTTTGAGTCGTTGGGGTGGAACTGAAACGGAAGCGGGTAGCAAGAGGAGCGGGATCGCAATGGGGCCGAATGGAGGGGGAGTGAGCTCGAGGAGGGAGCGCTGGGGAGGCCGAAGCCCCACGGGGGCCTGAGAGGTTAAGGGGCGGGCAGAGGGGAGAACTGGGGGACCGCTGGCGCCCAGAGGAGGGGGCAGGCACAGGGCAAGGAGGCGGCGCCGCCGAGGCCAACGGGACCACTCTGCTGGGAGACGGTGGGCGAGGAGACCGTGGCGGATTCCCAGGGACTGTTCCATAGTGGACAACGTGGGATGCGTGAACAGGAAATTCTAAAGCCGGACAGTCGCAGCGGGCAAGGAGCCACAGGGCAACTTCGAGATGTTTCTCGGGTAAAAGTCAAAGGGCCCAGGAAGAGAGTGGGCGCGAAAACGGGGAGGCGAGAAGAGGGCACGGAGGAGGGCGGGGGCCGTCGCGGACCCCAAGACGGGCAGAGGTGCCCTGGGCGGGCGAGCGCGCCCACGGCGTCCCGCACCTGAGATCGGAAGAGAGGCGGGTGCGGGCAGGTGGGTCGCGGAGGCTCCATCCCCGCCGCCGCGGAGGGTCCGGGAGTGTGCAATGGAGAAGAAGGCTCCACGGTCCGGGCCGGTCGCGGAGCGCGCGGCTGAGGGCTGCGGCGGCGAGGCACAAGCCCGGCCGCTCTCAGAGCGCGCGCGGAGCCGAGCGGAGGGCCGCAGGGGCGCGCCGCAGCCGCAGCCGCGGGGCGCCGGCGCCATCAGGGCAGGCGTGGACCGCCGCGAGCCGGGCGCGCCGTCCCAAGCGCAGCCACGCGGAGCGGCGCCACGCGGAGCGCGCGGACCCCCTACCCGCGCCGCTCGGCCCCGCCGCCCCGCCCCAGGGCCGCCCGCCAGCCAATCAGGCGGCGCGGCCGGCTCCCCGGCCCCGAGGCCCCGCCCCGAGCCGGCGCGCCGCCAGCCAATGGGCGGCGGAGCCCGGCGCCCAGTGCGCGCAGCCCGCGCGGAGCCGGCTCAGAGCGAGAAAAGCGAACCCAACCCGTCGGGGCCGCCGCTCCGGACCCGCCGCCCGCCGCCGCCTCCTCCCCCCGGATCGTGTGTACTGTCCCAACCCGAAAGTCCAGTTCTGCGGCCCGGCAGCGGCGAGCGAGCGCGATGACACAGGAGTACGACAAGTGAGTGAGGCGCGGGCGCGGGAGTCCGGCAGCCGCGGAGGGGCCGCGCCGAGGGGCCGCCGCCGCTGTCCCGCTGCCCTGCCCGCTGCCGCCCGGCCGGCCGCACCTGCCGCGAGCGAGCCCGGCGCCGGCCCGCGAGGGCGAGGCCTCGGGCGGGTGCGGCGGGCCCGCGGCGCCGGGCGGGCGGGCGTCGCCGTCCGCTCTTTGCCGGCGCGGCCTCTGCCCCGCAGCCCTCCCGCCTTTGTTCGGCCGGAGCCTGCGGAGAAGACCCTCGCCTCGGGGAAACTCGACACCGTAGAGGGGTCCCGCCTCCTCCTCCCCTCCTCCCGGCGAGGTGGGGCCCTGGGGCGCGCACCTCCGGCTCGGGTCTCGGGCGTGGCCGGGGAGAGGTCGGGGCGCCCGGCCGCCCGTGGCTGCGGACCCGCACGGGGCCCGCCAACCCCCGGGACCCTCCCCGCCTCCCCGAGTCGCTTTGCCCAGTTGGCCTAATGGACCTCTTTGAGACGCACTCCTCGGCGGGACAGGTAGACTTCTCCAGGTAACCTGTTGTCGCGCAGCCTTGTCATTGGGCCACCTGCTAGAACGTCCGGAACAGAAATTTGGGGAAAGGTTGAAGTGCCCCGGTGTCCTGGCGTTTTCGTTTCACTAGCTGGCTGTATGAGTGAGAACATTGCTGTAGGAGTTATTTTGCCCTTTGCATCATTGATGGTAATTACAGATTACCGTGTTTTTTGATGCTCAGAAATATTAAGAGGATGAAACTTTGAAATCAGGGCGATGAACTAGAAAGTACTGTACAGACTAAATTGCCTTTCGGAGTTTGTGATTTTAAAAAGTATTTTGACAAGTGTAAGGTGGTAACGTAAGACATCAGGGGAACCTGGGTGAGGGGTATTTCTGTGTTTTCTTTGCAGCTTTTCTATAAATACAAAATTGCTCAAAAATAAAAACATATGATTAAAAAAGGAAATCGCACCAAGCCAGTCAGTGTAGTTCAGAAAAGTAAATCCAGGACAGATAGATACCCCCTCATAACTATTTGTTAGGGCTCTTTCTGCTTAAGTGTGCTCTTTTTCTGGATGAGAAGATTAGATCTTATGTATGAAATATCTTAAATGAATTATTCTTGTGTTTGATTATTGCCTGAAATATCTTTCAGAAGTTTGAGAGATTATCGAGGAAGGGTTTAATGCTTACCTGAAAGTAATGATGAGCCTTTAGGGACTAAGCCTCCTTCCTGACTGTCATGACCAAGGAGACTAAGAAAGGCAACTGGTTTTGTGTCTATTTCTTGACATATAGTTTAGATAAGGCAAAATTTCCAAAGCTAACATATTGGCGTTGGGCACACTTTGGAAATAAGAGATACCCTCACAATGATCTCAAACATAAAGCTATTTGAAAAATATTTATTTTTTGTTGTTTGTACAAATGTGGGATGAGGGTGAGAAAAAAAGGGAAGCTCTAAAACTAGAATTACAGGAATTGAATGAGCCAAGGGCTGTCATAGTCTTCTGGAAGTAGCTATTACACTATTAATAATAGCTTAGCAGTACACCAGTAAATCACCCCATGGTTCCACTGGTCCAGTAGCTGTTATACTCTGGTCCTGATGACTTAGGGAATGTCACTTTGTCTGTTTCTTTATTTTCTTAAAATTTAAGATTTATATAAGCAGTCTTCCCCATTTTTAAACAGACTATCTACTTTGAACTACCTTTGGTGTTTGTTTTGTGTTAAAATAGTACACCACCTCACGACTTCTCTTCTTACCAAATAACACTCCTAGGACTTTATGCCTAGGCATGAGTAAAAACAGTGACTTTGAAATAATACTTAATTTTGATGGAGGATAAATTAAGTTGTTGGATTTTTATCCCCCTTTTCAAAGATGTTCTCCTTTTTCTAAATCTATATCTGTTTTTAAAGAGCCTGGGTGACTGCCAAACCCTAACCTTTGTTGATTACTTGAAAAGATAATCAGTCTTTCTACATTCACTTTTAAAACAGGTAGGTCACCTTTAGGCCATTTACATATTTCATTTGTGTGTTGCAATGAGACCTGATCCTTAAATTTACTTGTTAGAATAGTGATAATTCAGAATAGTTGCATTTAAAATTTATTTTTTTTCTCCTTTAAAAAAACTGCTTTGTTTTGCTAGAGTCAGTGTTTCATTTTTTTCTCTTTATTGACCTATTAAATAGTACCAACTGAACAGTTTTGAGACTGTTTACATTTCAAGCTTTTGGAATCAGTAATGTTTGCTTTAATATTTTAAATTAACTCTTCTATAAGACTTCAGTAAGATCGCCGTTGATTTTTTGGATTTTTCCCACTAAACAACAGTGTTAAACACTTCTTGTCCAGTGTGGAAAACTAGAAAAAGATTTTTAAAAACAGATTTTCCCACCTACTTAAAAAAAAAAATCTTTTTGTTCCATGGCTTCATTTATTGTTGTAGATTCTTAAGTGTTTATCTCTAAGATAAACAGTTAACTCCCATGCCACAAAATTATGCCTCTTTATTGATTTACAGTCCCCTTTGGCCACATTCCATGCTCAATCTGCTGGTAATCAGTAGAATAGTCTAACTTTCTCATATACCCCCAAGGATTACTCAAAGTATCCCTTTTTCTTTCTGCCTCTTCTCCCCTCCCCCCACTTTTAGGTAGAAAATTTCTGAGGCATGGTATCCACAGGCAAAAGAGGGAAATAACATGTGGTGGCATGATGAACCATATGCACTCTCTTGAAGAGGGTACAGTCCTGATTGTGTGTTTGATGAGAATTAATGTTCCGTTTTGCCCTCCTGTGTCTTTGTGCTTGTTTATGTAAAGTGTTTGAATAGCCTGGCATGTTCTTGGGGGTGATTTTGTTTGCTTTTTGCCAAATAGTATATCCATGTGTGACTGCAGGTTCCCTGGCTGTCTAAATACCTTGTATCTTACTGGGGGACCCATTGGCCTGTGTTTAAGTGATTTCTTCTGGTCTTGTCTTACGTTGACTTACTGGGGTCAATGCTGAAGCAGTTGACTATTTTATAAAGGAGTGGCAAGAAATTAGTGTTTCGTTCTTTAAAAATTAGCTTATGATGTCTTGCAGTAGAAAATTATGATTTTTTTTGTGTGTGTGTGTGTATACATTTCTCTGAAGCAAGCGGCCAGTGTTGGTTCTTCAGAATGAAGCACTTTATCCGCAGCGGCGCCCCTACACTAGCGAGGATGAAGCCTGGAAATCTTTCCTGGAAAACCCTCTTACTGCAGCAACCAAAGCGATGATGAGCATCAATGGAGATGAAGACAGTGCAGCTGCCCTGGGCCTGCTCTATGACTATTATAAGGTTGGTGCGCCTGCTCTTTGAAACCCTTAACAACAGCCTTACAGCACTTGATTCAGCAGCATATAAAACAGTCATTTGCTGGTAGAATGTAATGCAAGTTGCTTCTGTAATGACTGTAAATAGTTTAATAAGTACTTTGACTTACTGTGGCTCAAAGCTGACAATCTAAGATTATAGAATCAAAGGTTTAGTTTTTTGTTTGTTTATTTTTTCTTCACAATGTCTCGTTCTGTTGCCCAGGCTGGAGTGCTGTGGCACTCATGGCTCACTGCAGTATCAACCTCCTGGACTCAAGCGATCCTCCAAGCTCAGCCTCCAGAATAGCTGGGACTACAGACACATGTCATCATGCCCAACCAATTTTTGTGTTTTTTATAGAGATTTTGGGGGGCGTCTCACTAAGTTGCTTAGGCCGATCTTGAACTCCTGGCCTCAAGTAATCCTCCCACCTTAGCCCCCAAAATGCTGGAATTACAGGCGTGAGCCACTATACCCAGCCCTAAAGGGTTGTTTCTAAAACATGTGAAGTAGCCAGCTGCTCTGTCTCTATCTGAAAGGTGAACCTACCATAAAGGAAAACAGATGTGCCTTCTTGGGTTTGAACATAAGTGGGTAGGACTAATTTACCTGTGCTCTAACCTTTGCTCCTATGTTGTCAGGATGATTTCCTTTTCCCTAAATGATATTATAGAGCCTTTTATTTGATTTGATTGTAAGAGTCATTGGGAAAAAAATTTCTCTAGTCTGGGACTTTTTAGTTCTAAGATCAGGATATATTTTGTTGCCTGTTTCTAAATATTTGGACTAGTCTTATTAGATTATATAATATATAATCTATGTGGATTTTTACATGGTTTTCATTATCTGGAGATGATGTTACTAATCTGTCTCATCATCACCATTGTTATCGTAATAACATGAGCTGCCATTGACTGGTGACCTGTATTAGGCTGGATGGGTGTTACCAGCATATATGTGACTTTTCACTCTCAGGTCACACCACTAGGATGTGGGCAGCTGGGTTTTAGCCCTGCTTTGTTTCATGCCAGAGGCCATGGTCTTCTTTTCAGTATAGCATGCTGTTTGCTCTGCTTCAGGATTCGCTTTGGCATTCTTCTTTCTGACCAATAGCAGATACTTGTGGATGACTGTTAAGAGTTTAGGATACTATTTAAAACAGTAGCCTGAGTTGAAGCACAACTTTGCCATGTAGCCTTTGTCTCATTATTGCTGTATGTAACTATTATATGTAATTGTTGGATTGGCATCACTACCTTTATAAAGAGGCGGAAGGATCGCCAGAGCCCAGCAGGTCGAGGCTGCGGTGGCTGGGAGTAGCCACCGCAATCCAGTCTGGGCAACAGAGTGAGACTCCAACTCAAAAAAAAAAAAAAAGGAAGGGTCCTTTCAAGATTCTCAAAGGCTTCTTAATGAATATTATGGATATAAATACACATATTTTATAGTTTATTTTTGCTATTTTTTTGTTCGGGAAACTTTCAAACCTACAGAAGACTTAAAACAGTAGATAATCAACTCCTGAATATCTTGACCCAGATTCACCAATTGCTTGCTGTGTGTTACATTCAAGCACTGTAGTCTGTCCTAAATGTAAGAAATACAGAGGGGATTGAAGCAAAGAAGATAGATTATTAAAATTAGGGTGGGAACTGAACAAAATGTTTAATTATTTCCTGGTGTGAGGCTGTGTGTCCGATTTATTAGGTTTGAGGGGTTGAGGTAAGGTTTTTTTTCTCTTTGAATAGGAGCAAAAACTTATATAATAACTAATGATGCTACGAGAAACCCTTGCCTGGGAAGCATGGCATAAAGAGTTGCTTTGAAGTGGAAATTATTATGTCTCTGTTCTTATAGCATGTTTTATTGACTTAATTAGTGTAAAACCTATACATTCCTAAGATAATCGTTATGAAGTGTTTTTTTTTTTTTTAATTGGAGTCTCACTCTTGTTGCCCAGGCTGAGGGCAGTGGCACACTCCCTGCCACTGCAGCCTCGACCTGCCGGGCTTAGGCGATCCTTCTGCCTCAGCCTTCCAAGTAGCTGGAACTACAGACACACGCCACCACCACACCCGATTAGTTTTTGTAATTTATTGTAGAGACGAGTTCTCACCAAGTTGTCCAGGTTGGTCTCAAACTCCTGGGTTCGTGCAATTCTCTCGCCTCAGCCTCCCAAAGTGCTGGGATTACAGGCTGAGCCACTGCGCCTGGCTGAAGTTACATATTTTTAACTGAAACTTTTGAGAATGGAAGAAAACCAACAAGTTTAGTGCCAAAAAGATCAATGTAGTAACACTAGTTACAGTGGTTGTGTGTGTTTGTGTGTTTTTAATAAAGTATTTCTAGAAGTGTCTGATATCTCAGGAGGAGGTAAATCCTTATGTCTATTTGTGAAGGGTGACAATTTTAGTAGTACTTATTTATCAGGCTTCTTGTGATAAGAAATTTCTTTTCTTTTTTAGATGAACTGAATTATTTGATCAGTTCTTTGGTTGTATGCATCAGTCACTATTATATAATAACTTAGGTAAAGCTTTAAGAGCACGTTGTTAGTACATGAAGCAACAACTTCTTTTGTTTTTCACAGTGAGGCAAGGATGTAGGAATAGAATTCTCACATTGAAAATAATTTTCAGACTGGGTGTGGTGGCTCACGCCTGTAATCCCAGCACTTTGGGAGACCGAGGTAAGAGGATTGCCTGAACCCACAGGTTTGAGACCAGCATGGGCAATTTGGTGACACCTCATCTCTATAATAAATCAAGAAAAATTAGCTGGGTGTGGTGGTGGCGCACCCCTGTAATTCCAACTACTTGGAAGGCTGAAGCGGAAGGATCACCCCCCAGCATGTCGTGGCTACGGCGACTGTGAGCGTGCCACTGCACTCCAGCCTAGGTGACAGAATGAGACTCCAACTCAAAAAAAAAAAAAAAAAAAGAAAAGAATTTTCAATGTCCTAACCATTTTGGATTGGAATTAAGTGTCAGTTGGGTTGTAAGCGCCTATAGGCCATCACTAATGTTTGCCTACTTTTCACTTCCCTTGCATAGAAAAGAACCAGAGAAGGAACAGAACAAACTGAGTTAGAGTTGTCCTTTGGGTAATGGACATATTCCAAAGTATCTAAACACATTTGTTGTATGAAGGGAGCACTTGGGTCTTGGAACAAGTGAACTGTTAATTAATATGGCTGTTCTTTCTGCTTTTGCATTTGATGTGAAAGGAGAGTAGTAGGGAAGAGCAGTGAGAATGTTGAAAGTGCTCAGCTGTGTTTTCAGTAGCTTTTTCACTACTATCTTGTGTAGATAAATGAGTAAAACCAGGCAGAGGGATTTCTGTTAAGAGATGAAATCCAGACTCCATGATGAAGTAAATTTGTAATGCCCTGAGTTCATTTGGCAACTCAGATTGGTGAGTAGATTGTAAGCCCCTTGAGGACAGATACTGTCTTATTCGTTGTGTGTCCCCAGAGCCTGGTGTTTGGTAGGCAACCAGTAGATAAATGAATGATTGAATTTGCTGAAAAATAAAAGTCTAGATCTTTGGGTAAACTGGGTAAGAGC
The DNA here is from genome assembly GCA_963574415.1 of Tarsius wallacei. Lineage (NCBI taxonomy): Eukaryota > Metazoa > Chordata > Mammalia > Primates > Tarsiidae > Tarsius > Tarsius wallacei. The sequence goes on from CAUYQG010092083.1 coordinate 39,917, forward strand.
TAAATTCTTTTTATGTGTGTTAATACTCAGGTTCCAAGAGAGAGAAGGTCATCAACAGCAAAACCAGAGGTCGAGCATCCAGAGTCAGATCACAGCAAAAGGTAACATTTAATATATAACAGCATAATATAGTACACTTGAAAAATGCCACACTTCTGTTCAGATAAAATGGGACTTTGTGTAAATGAACAAGCACTGGTGGAAGAGGTAGGTAAGTTGGACTGTTAATACCTAGATTTGGGTTTCCTCACTGATTTGCCTCTGCTGCTCTGAGAAGTTGTTTCTTTGAGTGTAGCAGTTTCCTTTTCTAGAAAACAAAAGCGTTAACTTTCTCCTCCTCCCAAGGGATGTTTTTAGTAGTAAGTGAAGTGTTAGCTTATTTGTTTTTGAGATCCTTTTTAGGAGGATGTGACAGTAGTGTGGGGTCTATTAAAAAAAAAACAATTAGGTACCAGTAACTCTTGAATGACTGCCTGAGAAAAACTTAGTAAACTGAGTAAGTTATATTCAAACTCCTGTTGATATTATTTTTGAAACATTTTAGGTTAACACTTTCAGAAAATTTAATTAAGGCTTGACTTTATAGCCATGAAAAAGATTTTTTAAAAGACACCTTTTAAATTGCCCTGTGTTTTATTATCAATCAAGGAATAAAACATACTTAAAGAAAGAATGACCACTCAGAATCTCACTGTCCTGATGATTTACTTATTCATTGTTCTGGTGTGCATACAAATTTATGTAGTTGTGGCTGTGTTCACAGAGGTTTGGTAGAATGCTTTTTTGTATTTAGTTTGTTTTATAAACATCTTCTGTGTATCTGTTTTAATCTTCATAATTGTCCTTTGGAGGAGTTGTAGCTTTAATTTTTTACTTTTTATTATGGGAATTTTCAAACATAACAAAAGTAGAGAAATAGTTAAATCCACACATGCCCATGACCAGCCTCAACAGTTGTCAACATAATTCCTCCTGTTTGACCTATTCCTCTGTCTTCTTCCCCTCTTACTTTAATTTTTTATTTTATTTATTTTTGCTGCAAGATTTTGAAGCAAACTCTAAATATCCTTATCTTTGCAGCTATATTCAGTTTTTCACTATCACAAAACCTTAACAAACCACTTTCTAGATTTTTTTTTTCTTGTTCTCTTTCTTTAGGGTATATCCTGGGAGTGAATTTGTGGTTCAGGTTTCAAATGGTTTTATTGATCTTGAAGTGTACAAAATTTCCATTTTGCTTGTTTCCTTAAAGTTTTCAGCTTATACAATTTCTGGGGGCTTTGAAAATTCATTCAGTTTGCCATATAGAAATTGCCTTATATTGCCCAGAATATTAACCAAATTGATTGCAGATGTATCTACTGGTAGGCTATAATAATTAGTCTTCTTTTGGTACAAGAGAAACCCAACTAGCATAGCTATTAGGAAAACTGGTGGCCAAGTAATAATAGCTCATACTTTCTTGAACTCTGTGTCAGGCATTTTAATATACATTTTAGTGTGTCATCTCATCTCAACTTTCTGAAGATGGATACCATTATTGTCCCCGCTTTACAGATGAAGATTCAGTTACTCACAGATGAAATAATTTGCTCAGGTGACACAGAATTTGAATCCAGGCAATCTGACTCTGGAATCTGTGCTTTAACCCCACCTAATCAGATTGTTTGTAGCTTCAGGCTTCTAATAAAATATGGCTTTTTTAAAAAAGGATCATTAGAAACAAAGCTTATTAGAAGAGCTCTGAGTCTTTAGTATTCCAAATGAAATTTTATTTAATACTTTTGGATTTTCACTTGACCTATAACTATAACATTTTTTCTTTCTCTTGTAACGGGTTGTTGTGCTGTTTTCTGTCTGTTTGGTCTCTATTAAGTGTATTATTTATTGCACAGGACTCGACAGCCCAATGCCATTAGGAAAATAAAAATTGTCAAAAGACTGTATCAGTATTGAGTTTGAAACACACGGTTTTCTTTTCTTAAAGAAACAGCATACCAGTTGTGGCGGAGCAGCCCCTCATTTCTACTGGAGAAAACAGAGTACAAGTACTGAAAAATGTGCCATTTAACATTGTCCTTCCCCATGGCAACCAGCTGGGCATTGATAAGAGAGGCCATCTAACAGCTCCTGATACCACAGTCACTGTCTCCATAGCAACGATGCCTACCCACTCCATCAAGACAGAAACCCAGCCGCATGGCTTTGCTGTGGGAATCCCCCCAGCAGTGTATCATCCTGAGCCCACCGAGCGTGTGGTAGTTTTCGACCGGAACCTTAATAGTGACCAGTTCGGCTCTGGTGCTCAACCCCCAAATGCTCAAAGGCGAACTCCAGATTCTACATTCTCAGAGACCTTCAAGGAAGGCGTTCAGGAGGTACAGGAAACAAAAACATCTTCCTAAGATGCCTGTGTGTTTGTATAAGTATTGGATTCCACCTTTTCTTTGTTATGTAAGCTTGAAACTCAGTCTGAAATGAATGGATTAGGAATAAAAGATTTTTTTTAAAGATCCATGGGTATAATTTGTAAACTAAACCTATAAAACCAGAAATTATTATCAAGGGCACATGGCTAATCTTACCACAGCTGAGTTAACAATTATAATTTCAGCTAAGTGATTTGCTGGAGAAAGAGAAAGAGAACCCCATACATAAATCTTCCATTGGCAACAAATAGATTCCCTTACTCTGTTTACAGCATTTGTCCTAGACCACAACAAACTCCCTGCAACAGGTCTTAATATAAAACGATTTATTATGGCTTGCTTGGTGTCTCTTGGTTGGTAGTATAGTCAGGGAGGTAGGTAGATTACATATGTGTGAAGTTTACAAATACAAATAGTTCTGAGGGTTTCATGGTGATGAACACCTCACACAACTACAAGTTAGGGAACGAAGGTGTTTGAAGCTGTATTTAGTGACTTGGGGGGGGTGGGTGGGGAATTTATCTCTGCATATGGAGTTAGGAGTAAAATATTTGCCTTTCCTGGGAAAATGCACCAAATCATCCAGCTGTGATGTGACTTGATACTGTATCTTCACTTGGTACAATGATCGGGTGATTCTTAAAAGTCATGACATTTTGGGTGCAGATTCTAGAGTTTAAATAGAATTGGAAATGTGGGAAAGATGGAAAGGGGATAATAAGTTACAAGCTCTTGGTGGGAGAAACTGCATAGGTTGTTATCATTTGAGTGGCATATAAAAATGGACATCTTCTTTTTTCTAATTAAAAAAAATTTTTTAGATTTAAATTTTTTATTTGAAGATGTTGAAGGGGTAGTGGGTTGATATAAGCCACATCCTTTTATGCTGTCCCAGACATTGGTGTTAGAAACCATGATAACCGGTTAAATAGTTGTGGCTTATTACATTGATATTTCAGGTTTTCTTCCCCTCGGATCTCAGTCTACGGATGCCTGGCATGAATTCAGAGGACTATGTTTTTGACAGTGTTTCTGGGTAATAGTTGTCTTTTAATTTGATTTTTAATTTGCAGCTTTTATGGCTTACTTTTTTGTTACCTTGATAAATCAGAGGTGGCTTTAGCAGGCTTTCACCTTTCTTCCCTCATCTGCTATGGTGATATCACTGGTAGAGGACAGTTGCTTCGGTGCATTTAATTTTGACCTCTTTGAACTGTGTTTCAAGTTTCCTTAATTCTTGGTGTTGGTGCTTTTTCTTTGGTTTCTGTATGTGGTGGTAGTAGAATGAACTCTAACAGGGGGGATAAGGAGATTAAATTAGATCTCTGAGGTCCTTTCTGTTTCCAAAAGTATATAATTAGGTGAAAATTTAGGGATAATAACAAGTGGATAAAATCTTTTTTATTAGCCTCTTTAGCGATAAAATAAATGTAGTCGACTTTTTTCTGACTTGATAACTTTTTTTAACCTCACAAAATTGTATTTCATTCTGGGAAATGAATATTTTTCAAGTGAATTAGGAACGCATATAAACAACTTCATATTTTTGAAAAAGAATCTAAGGTTTCATTTTGTAACCTTGTTTTATGTGTGTTTTACTTGTTATATTTTGCGATAATTTTTTTGATAAGTCTAGGATTTTAGGGGAATGGAGACTTCCCTTGTAGGTCTGCCTCAAGATGCAGGAGTCACAAACTGAAAGGCCTTTAGGGCTTAAGACAGAGGTTGGCACGCTTTTTCTGTAAAGGGCCAGATAGTAAGTATTTTAGGCTTTGTGGGCTGTACGGCCTCTGTATGTTTTTACAACTATCCAGCTCTGCCATTATAGTGCAAAAACAGCCATCGATAATATGTAAACAAATCGTGTGACTGTCTGCTATTAAAACTCTCTTTATAAAAATAGTATGATCTGCTGACCACTGGCCTAGAAAGGTTATTAAATAACTCTAGGGCATATGTGAGTGGTGGTGGTGTTAGGTAATAGATAACGTGGAGAATTGTGGCGTGCCCGTGTAAAGACATTTAAATTACAAGTCAAAGCAAAAAAGTGCTGTGCGGGCCGAATGGAATTTAATCAGAGGACTACCTGTTCCTCTGCCGGATAAACCCCAGACTGGCAGCTTGTCTTGTGAGGGGTTCCTTCCAAAGTCCTTTTCACTTATCAGTACTTTTAATATTCTCATCCCTGGAACATCTAATTGTCAACATCCCTCACGTCATAGAATTTCTTTTTTTGATTTAATTTTTATTTTTTAAAATTATAAAGATGTGGGGTACAATTCAGGGTTAGGAATACAGACGTTGATTATGCAGGTACCCTGGTTGATGAGGTATGCCCCTCCCTCTCCTAGCAGTTTCCCTCAACTGCCAATCCCACGCCCCCATAGAATTTCTAGTAGGCAATATGTATACCACATCTGAGAGATTTGAGATTTTCTAGCTGCCAGGCACTTTTATTTCAGATTCTTATTTATCATGAAAAAGGCAGCAGATGCTATTTAGAATATGACATACAGGAAGCTTCCAAGAGAGTGGATTAGAGATCCATGACTTTTTTTGTCCTTTAGGAACAACTTTGAATATACCCTAGAAGCATCAAAATCTCTTCGACAGAAGCCAGGAGATAGCACCATGACATACCTAAACAAAGGCCAGTTCTATCCTGTCACCTTAAAGGAGGTGAGCAGCAATGAAGGAATCCATCACCCCATCAGCAAAGTTCGAGTAAGTTCTGCCCTTCATCCTGTCCTCTAGGAAAGCAAGTCAGGTCTGAAGTTGATCTGAATGAAGACCTAAAATTGCAATTAAGCTTTCACTGTAAAACATGATATTGTGTACGTTTTCCAAAAGATACTCACCCTTTAGTGCCTTTATGCTGTAATGCTTCTCTTTCATAGAGTGTGATCATGGTGGTTTTTGCTGAAGACAAAAGCCGAGAAGATCAGTTAAGGCATTGGAAGTACTGGCACTCCCGGCAGCATACTGCTAAACAAAGATGCATTGACATAGGTAAGCGGCTCAAGAGTCTGCTTTTATTCACAGAGGTGCACACATCCAGTTTTCTAAATCCAATTATTTTTGGCAGTGATCCGCTTCCTGCCGAAAACATTTGCATTTTTATGCCAGCTACTGATCTGTTCCAAATACTGCCCTTGGCCTCCTGGAACCAGTGCTCTCCCCATTACTTCCATTCTGTAATGGGACACACACCCAGAAGCCATGTAGCCAGCTAAACTAAGTGTCTCCCTTTTCAGTATGCAGTTTTTTTTTTTAGGGTAATGTCTTTTTAAAGGAGATTCTGATTATTTGTAGATGATGATAAGGTAGAGGAAAAAACAAGTAAAAGACAGTATTGTTGATGTGCAGTTGCCTAACAATCTTCCCTAGTTATGCTGAACTGTGTTGCTAGTCTCTGAAACGTCTGGAAATAAACCTAGGGATCCATCACTTGGGGTGTCACAGCAAATCCATGCAAATCCATGTTTACTGAAGTAGCTTTTATAAAGACCTCTGCTCTTGCCATGTGTATAATTTTCATATAAACCACTGTCCATATCACAAATGGCTGTTAATGTTAGTGCTACTTTTTCTTTTTACCTTTTTGTAATGCTCATGTTCTCTTTTCAGAAGAGTTGAAGTAATTCAGTTCTAATCTTGGTTCTGGTGGACTAGTTTGTTGACCTTGGGACTATTCTTTAAACTTTTTAGACTGAGATGTCCTAATTTTGACATAATGAGATTGAAATAAATATATCTAAGCTTGACTCTATGACACAAATTCTGTGATACTTTTTCATTTTTTGAACTTATTTTAATCCAACAAAATATTATGTCATGTTATTTTATGTTATTTTTGAGTCAGTCTTACTTTGTCCCCCAGGTGAGAGTGGCCGTGGCATGCTCATGGCTATTACAGCCTCAACCTGCTGTAATCTTTCCGCCTCAGCCTTCCAAGTAGCTGGAACCACAGGCATGCGCCGCCACACCCATCTAATTTTTTGATTTATTGTAGAGATGAAGTCTTGCCAAGTTGCCCAGGCTGATCTGAAACCCCTGAGGTCAGGCAATCCTCTGACCTCAGCCTCCCAAAGTTCTGGGAAGCCACCACACCTGGCCTCAAAATATTATTCTAAATTATCCAGAGGGGATAACATGAAAAACTGAATCTTACTTTGAACTGCTGTAATCTCGTGTTGAAACTAAAACTCATGAGTTTTTCCTGTCGTCACCTCATACAGCTGACTATAAAGAAAGCTTCAATACCATCAGTAACATCGAGGAGATTGCTTATAATGCCATTTCATTCACTTGGGACATTAATGATGAAGCAAAGGTAGGAAGTAAAGTTCGGGGGCTCGTGTTTTCATTTCCAAATGTTATGAAACGATCCTTTTCCCCTTTCTATCCTCCCCCTCCTTCAAACAGTTCATTTGTATTGACATACTTCATGCAGAGTCTGGTGCATGAAACATTAGAATTCAGTTGTGCTCTGCCACTTCTCACTGTGTGACCTTGAGTCTGACTCCTTGTTCATTTGGCCTCATTTCCTCCTTTGCAAAGTGGAGTTAATATCTGTCTCTTCCCTCCATTCTAGGATGATGTCAGGATTAGTGAACAGTGCCTATCAAACTGTTGGAGTTTCTTTGAAAAAGGCTCTTAAATACATGTTCTCACTAGCAATACTCTATTTCATGTTATTACAACTCAGTGCTGAGACTCTTCTTTCCTGGGCCCTTACAATTGAAGAATTGCCTCCAATTCAGATGGTCATTTGGATAATTCTAGTTGGAGTTTTTAGTACCTTTTAAGAAAAATTAAGCATATTTTTAAGTCCTTTCTGCCTTTCCCACTGCATTTTTCTCTTTTAATACAATCCCTCTCTTCACTAAATTATTAGCGTTCTGGTATTTCTTTCTTTCTTCGGATTAATTTAAAAGTTGAGAGCTCAAGAAACACAGTAGAAACATGTTTTGTTTTGTTTTTTTGAATAGTTGTTAAAATCAGTTTGATCTTTAGTTTTTGTTGCAATGTTAGGGATAGTGACCTGATACAAAGTGATGCTCACCTTCCTTTTTCAGCCTCTCCTTTTTACTTTTTCTCTGTTTAACAAGAATTTTAGTAACCTATGGAGTAAGATACCATATTAGGTGCTGAGTATTAGGGTTTCATTTTATACTGCCCAAGATTGCTTTGACTTCTTGAGAGCCATGTTAAGATTATATTATAATTGCTTTCCTTTCTTGTTATGGTCATTGTGTCTGAAGCAAAAGCGTGCCTTTAAACTGAAGAATATAGTCGATTGGGCCCCCTGGCTGTGTAAGGAAGCTTAGGTGATTGCAACTGCTTGAGGATTTTCCTGTGACTACCTGGGTCATACACAAGTGTCAGCTGACTGCTTAGTCCAGAGTTTGGCACTCTGTTAAGCAGTGAATAAGCAAACTTTCCATTTTATGTCACTGTTGTTACAGTTATGTGAAAATTAAATATCATAATAGGACTCAGTGTGCTGGCTGCTAAGAACAACCTACAAGAAGTGTTCGCCCTGTGTGCCCCCTAGGTGCTTCTGTTCTTAAAGCACACTGGAGAAATACTTCCTATTTGCCACTAGGGACTAACTGAGAAATTATGGAAGAGGTGACGAAGAGCCCATAAGTCCTGAATTCACTTTTCTGACTTATCCGTGACCTTGAGTTAGCCCTTAAGTTCACTAGCTCATTTTTTCCCCTTCATTCCCCTAAAAAAATTACGAGGCTATAGTGACCAATTCTTTGCTCTGTTGGGGTGTGGTCAGGATTAATAAGCACTTGTCAAAGACTTGGAGATCTTGGCTGAAAGGCTAGCGTATGGGCAGGGTGCTTTGTTTGTTTGATGTGTCACTCTTTAGGGTGGGAGTAATGAAAGCCGAGATGACGGTAGGGATAATGGCTTGTTTTATTCTAAAGGCCTACAGCATATTTGTATTAGGGAGAAATATTGTTGGAGGAGTGGCTTAAGTAGCCTTAATAGCATTGCTAATTGATGTAGGTAAATTCAGTTTCGTTTCCCCTTCCAGACCCCCAGCACTGACAAGATTTTAAGTCTTCGTCTGCTACCGGAAGGGTGTTGGGCCATTTCTTAATGAGGCTGCTGCCTTTTGAAGCTGATATCAGGCATCAACTTCAAGCGTGTGTTGCAATTAAGTATCTAGATATTTTGCTTTTCCTGGCCAAGTTGATGTTTTCTGTTTTTATACTTAAAGTAATTAATGCCCCAGGGCAACTAGGATGAACAAGTGTACATGCAGAATCCTGTGTAGTTGGGAATTTTTAACTACTGTCTTCTGAAAATACCTTCTTTCTTTGCCCACCTTCTTGTTATCATTTAGTTTGTTGATTCTCTCTTTTAAAAAATTCTTAAAGGTATAATTGGCACATAATAATTGTACATATTTATGGGGAGTTTCTTGATTCTTAATTCCAGTTCCTTCATAAGGAACTGAAGGGTTTATTGGAGCTGAGTGGTATTTCTTCCTCTCCCTCCCTTTTTAATGATATCAGATGTACCCTTTTGGCCTTGCCAGGATGAGTAAAACCAGAATTCTGGCCCATTGTCAACATCTGAGTCTTACCTGTAGCTTCTGCTTCTCACTTTGGAGGTGACAATATTTTGAGGACACATCAGTTTGAATCTTGGCTAATGTTCTGCTTTGGGGAAAAACACTGCCCAAGCTAAGACTCATCTCATAATTCCCTGTGTACACTCAGTTCATCAGCACAAACACATGCCTGTCATCACCACAAGAACTTTAAGAAGTTGGGGAACTTGTAAAAAGATCATTAATTTTCAAAGTAGTGGGGGGAAAGGAAATTGCTTTGAAAAGCCAAAACTCCCTCAGGGGGCACTGCTCTGTCTGTTATATAGACCTGTTTTATTCATTTTGCTGGACTTCCACAAAACGAGAGAGATTTGTTTGGAGAGTTTATCAGACTTTTGCATTTCATTAAGGAATAACTTAATCAGATTTCTTCTCTTCTGATATACAGCCAAGATCGGCTGCTTGAGGTGATTCTGGCAGGGAGAAGAAGCAGTTGCCTTTGAAACATTAAAAGATGGAGCTCTGGTAAGGTTCTAAAGTTTAGGATTTATAGATCAAGCTAAAAGGGCACTGGTCACTTGGAGAAGAGAGGACTAGGAGATGGGTGAGAGGTGGGACAAAGGTAGGCACAAACTCTACTGTAGCAATATTTTCTTTGGAGCCAGCAGTGCAGAACTTTATCCAGCAGGTATCTGAGTGCCTGTTGTGGACAAGGCAAGGGCTAGATCCAGGCTCTGACACTAATACTGCAAGTCAGGTAGACCGTGGGTTAGGTGGGCTTTGTGGGATAGCCTGAGATCTTAAATATAGCGTCATGTTTTCTTAGGAAAAATGTGTTTATACCACTTTACAAATGAACTTTGGGAACACAAATAAATTATAAATTGAGGCTGTCTGTTCTATAACAGTCTCAGTATTTTCTAAACCACGTAGTTTAGAACAAGTGCACATCTTGGCCTAGAGTTTAATTTCTTGCCTGGGTTGTAAACCTTGAGCATTTACAACAACATTGAGATCTGGTTAGTGGTATGACCTCTCAAAGCCTGAAGATCTAAAATAAATAGAAGAAAAAGAAGTTAGAGAGAAAGAATGCTTCTTTGACTGCTGTTATGTGCTAGGCCTGTGCTAAGGTATCTTACCCGTGCTCATGTTTAGTGAGGCAGTGCTGCCTACCCAGTTCCCATAAAAAAATCACTTCATCTTCCAAATGGTTATGTAAGGTTTCTACTTGGTCATCAAAATGATGACTTCTGAGGAGGCAAGACTCCAGATTTTGAAATGGATAGAAAGTGTTCTTGACGGAAGACTATTTAAAAGTATAAGTATTCATGTTAATAGAGCAACATTATGAACTAACGAATATAAATTAGAGCACCTTTGTTATGAAGAAATAATTTGTGTTGCTTGTTGGATGAGTAATGTTTAAGTGTAGAGGAATGGAAATTATCAACCAAAAAGCAGCTGTATTGGAATACAGTGAAAACTGCACCCGCCAATTACAGAGGGAACCCTGTAATCCAGGGAAACACTCAAGGAAGGGGTGTGTGTGGGTAGCATAGGGGCATCTTTGATAGAGTTAACTAGACAGTATGGCGAATAGGAAAACAGCTATGGTTCAAAGCGTAGCTCAAAGTTTCATCGATCATCTATATGTAGATAGGATCTGTATGAATATTAAGCAGACTTTTAAAGGATCTAATAGATCCCAGGGACACACAAATATCTCATAAGTTTTTCTAGCAGTGACATCTAAATCCTAACACTATAAGATGGATTATGTTGCAGCTAGAGTTCACACATTTCATTTTTAAAATATGAACAGCAAAGAACTTCTTGTCAGACATGATGTCAAAGAGGTAGGTAGATGTAGAGTCTGCCTGATTTGATTTTACTTTATTGTATGTTCCATGGCTTAAAACACCCTGAAGATTTGGGCATTTCCCCTGCAGCATTGTTTTGGGAACCTGATTGCTTTTTGTAAGTCTTCATCAAACCTTCAGAAGGAAGCTCTTCATTTCATTTGTGGTCAGGTTGTTCGTAGACAGATGAAGCGGCAACTTTTTCTTAATGGTGTGATCTTATCTCTGGGTGTGACAAAGCTAATTTCAACACACTTTTGTCTCTTCCCAGTTCAGCCCCTGTCCATTTTTTTTTCCTTCAGTGTGGTACCTCAGCCTGTGGAGAAGGAGCTGGCAGTCAGAGGCAGGACAAAATCAGAGCATCCTGTTCCCTGGAGGAAGAAAACCCTGTCAAATAAGACTGTGCTTTTACTTGTAATTATAATCTGTCAGCAATAAGAAGGAACTCTGAGGAATTTGGAAGTGTGTTGTCCTTCAGAACCAGAGGGTTTATGTCATGGCAAGGCTCAAGTTACAAAGGAAAGAGGATTAAAATAGAATTTGGAGTCTGGCTAGGTACCAAGAAGCTTTGCCATGAGGGAGCCTGTGTTTGGATGGAGTATCAGAATCTCTCCCTTTGGTCTCCTTGTCTCAGCAAAAAGCCCATGGAATTCCTGATGAGGGATTATCAAGACTTGCACAGTGCATTCTGTAAAAGAGAGGTGTAACCATCTTGGTAACTTGAACTTAAGACTTTTTGTGTGTGGTTGTTGGATGCAAGTTTATGAGTTTAATAACAGTTTGTTGTTTTGTCTAAGCATAATATTTGGAATTCATTGGGAGAGTAATTTTTAATTTGTTTGGACTGAACATATTGCTTGCATTTATAGGGATTCCATTCTAGTGAAGCATCCATCAAGTGCGCCATTAAAGTAAGGTGTTGCCATGTTTGGTTCCATTAGACAGGGACAGGTTTGGTTTGTTTCACAACTTTAGATTTCCAGCGTGAATAGGAGGGGGGAGGGAGGAGGGAGGAGAGGAGTGAGTCAAATATCCTACTTACAATTGCAATTAAATGAAGGCAGGAGATTTAAAACTAAAGGGTGTACTCCCTGGCCTACAAAAAGATATCAGGAAGCACTGTTACTTTTAAAATGAAGGATAAGAGACTTTTAGAAGATCACAAAGCTAACTACATTAAACTGGGTTATCCTTGTGTTTCTATCCATGGACCCCGAGGAAAGCTCAAGGTAGCTGTGGAGGCTTCTGCACTGAGATTCATTCGACTCTAGGAATTACCTTTTATGCAGTTTGGAGATACATTTGTGAAAATAAAAATTTTTTATACCAGCACAATAGTCATATTCCTTAGTAGGGAATGAATAGTCTTTAGAGTTGTAGTTTGATCCGTATTGGAAATAACAGGAAAAGGTACTTAATTGGAAATTGTGGAGAATGCTTTTAGTTAACTGATACAAAATAAATTGTTTACTTGACATTTGGAAATTTTTCTTTGAAGAAGCTGTTGGGTATGATTGTGAGGATAATTTCTCCTTGAAACTTCTTTTTTTTAAAGCTAAGTCTATTGAACTTTGGCTCAAAAGCAGTTCAAGGAGTGTACTGTATAGTGTCTAGCAAGAGGTTTCTTCCAGAGGTAAAATAAAATACATTGACTCACGGTGGAACTTTAGAATCCACAGGAACAATAGCACACATTTATCGTCACATGCCTGAGGGTAAGGCCAGGCGTAAGCTATCTCTTATTGGACAGGGAGGCATTTGGCAGCTGAAGAAAGCTTTAGTTTGGTCATGAAACTAAAGTCTTGTGAAACGGGTTTCACGCACCCATGTATGCGTAGCCTCCGTTTGTGCTATCACTTGAATTCGTTTTTCTTTCTTTTTTTGTGGGGGGGGGGGGTGTAAAATTTTTCCCCGTCCTCCACCCTGCCACTGTCAAGAAACAATGAGCTCTTCAATAGAACTTTCTTCTTTGTCAGCTTGTCATCTTAACTCTCCTTCTCCTAGGTCCTTCCTGGAAATTTCATCTGTGGTGGCTTTCTAAATTTGTCATTTCAACCATTTTGCTACTTAGAAGCTAAAACAGAGAGCTTGACTCTGAACTGACATTATTAGTAGTAACTGAATTTGCCCAGCATGGAGACATTAAGGCAGTCAGGGGCCTTAGAGATTTCTTTTATATGGCAGCTCTTCTGCATGCAAGCCTATCCTTTAGTAAATACTGTGTTCTCTCTACATTAATTGGGGGACTTGAGTTTACTTTTTAAGTGGAAAATATCTTGTAATCAGAACATTTGCTCGGAAGTCAGCTTGCCTTCCCAGTCTCCCCTCTCTGACCCATAGGCTTACCTGTCCTTTTCTGGACCTGGAGATGATGGAATGTGGTCTGTGTTTGCCTTGTGTCACACCTGCATCCAGTTCTGCATATTTCAGAGCAAACATTCTACTTATTTGGGACAACAGGTGCCAAATCACTGTATCTGCCAAGCGATTGGTTCAACTAGGTTAAACTTGGCTCACCAGGTTCTGCATATAGAATACTACAGAGAGAAGCATAGCATGCACGTAGCTCCAGAATGGTTTTTTCTCTGTCTCCCTTTTCATCTCTGTGATTTTTTCTTTGGCTCCCTGCGCTCCACAGAAACCAAGACCACATGTGGGCGGTGTGGGAAGGCGGCACTGTGGCAACAGCCAGGCTGCTGACTCGTCCTTGTTTTTCTTCAGGGAGACGCCCCACGTCGATGTGGGAAGATTTCAAGTTAGCGCCGCTCTCTTCCCACTTCCCTACCTCCCTAACCCACTCCTTCCAACTCTTTTTCTTGTCCCTTGACGGTCATTTGATAGGCTGAGAATTAACACAAATACCAGTTGCCATTTGAAGTCTTTTAGTTCATGGGTATAGCATTTTGTGGTGGGATATTTGTCACCTCCCACTGTCAGAGTGACAAGGAGGTAGGATGTCCTGGGATTCTCTCATAAGTCTGTAATGGTACTGGGTTTTGCTTCTGAGTTTAGGATTCAGTCTCTGATACCTTCTTGGGCTTCATGAATTAATTAAACCTGCTTACATGGAGTAAAAAATAGGGAAACCACAGGGCTCAGACAAAACTAAGATAATCAGCATCTGTTTGTTGTGGTTGAGGGGTAAGGAATGTTGATTATGATTAAGTGTCTGCCATATAATGTTCAATAAATGTGCCTGGCTGTTTAGACTTTAGTCAAGAGTTGGATCTTGATTTCTTAGTTTAAACTATTTCCAACGCTATTGGCTTCAGTATAAATTGTATAACTTCATACAAACATTCTAGAAAAATGATGATTTTTATTTTCTTTAATTAGTGCTTGAGATGAGAATATAGTACATTATGGACCTCACGTCTTAATTTGTGTTGTTAGGAGATACCTACCATCATAGAGCAGTCTTTTTGACTGATTTGAAGGCGAATTTAAGATTTCTTTCTAGGGTTTCTACATTCTATTTGGTAGCTTGGTTACATTCTAGGAATAACATCATGGATATTATATCTGTATTTGACTAAGGTGAATTGAAATACTAGCATGGGTTAAAATGGTAAAGACTCCTAGAGGTACCTGGAACTGTCCACAATGGCTGCTGCTGTCTCTGATGGAGCTGCATTGTCGGCTCAGTCTCATGGCTTATGTGAAGTCACACAGAAAGTTTGGCACAGACTAACTGATTGGTTTGAAATGTAAGGACCTTTAATTTCATGCCTGTGAAAAAAAACCAACCTGTTTAGAGCCATTTGGGGGTCACTTTTTTCCTGTTTCTACTTCACCAAACAGTTCTTCCGTTGGGCACTTCTCTGGCTTTATACCCATCACTGTAGCAGTATGGTTTTGAGAAAAGAGCCTTGAGGTTGGAGTCAGAAGAGGTGGGTCCTGCTCTTGGCTTTGTCACGCGTTTTCTGTCTTTTACTGTCTGTGTCTTCAAGAGCCTGAACCTCAATCACAGTGTATACTGTCTCTCTTGAGTTAAAAGATATTGAAAGCCAGAGACTATGGACTATGTGATACTCTTGTGAAAGGTGAATGTGTTTATGGTAGAGATCGAGGATATGCACATTTGGGGATATAAAACTTTATGCAGCTACCAACTTCCTGAATATCTTGCCTGTAGTTAAATTTACCCATTTTTTTGTTTTTCTTTTCTTTCTTCTAACAGAGCTTTTCATAGTTAGCAGACAGTTAGAAGTCACTTGAAGCCGGGCTCGGTGGCTCAGCCTGTAATCCTGTGCTTTGAGAGGCTGAGGTGAGTGGATTGCCTGAGCCCGCGGGTTCAAGACCCGCCTGGGCAACTTGGCGAGACCTCATCTCTACAATAAATCAAAAAATTAGCCGGGTGTGGTAGCACACACCTACAGTTCCAGCTACTTGGAAGGCTAAGGCGGATTGCCGGAGCCCAGCAGGTTGAGGCTGCGGTGGCCAAGAGCGGCCACTGCACTCCAGTCTGGGCGACAGAGTGAGACTCCAACTCAAAAAAAAAAAAAAAAAGAAGTCACTTGAAACTTTTACATTGGGCATCATAATACACAAATGCTAATACGTAATATTCACACACTCTCACTCTGTAGGCTGACACTCTTCCAAGGGTCTGCTATGTAACTCTGATTTGCAAAAGTGCAAACCATTCTTCCTTGACGTTTGTGTTTTCTCTCTCATTATTGACCAGGTTGACTCATTTCTAACATCTTTCCAGGAAATTCTATGCAAGGTAATCGATCTGTTGCTGCTATGTGGAAGAACTGACTTAAGAAGTCATGTTGTGGAGGGTTAGCTTCCCTAACTGCACATTCTTTCATTCATTCATTCAGCAGATTATTCGTTGTACTTCTCTATGCAAGCTCTGAGAAAATTTAAAACATGATTCAAGCACAACGCCTTGAATCCTCAGAGGAGTTTATACTCTGTATAATGGGACATGACATAAGTAAGGTGAAAAGCATGCTCTTGAGGTTTCCAGGGAAAAAGTAATTTCTTTTTTTTTTTTATTTTTTTTTATTTTTAGTAATTTCAGCTGAGGGAATCACAGAAGGCTTTATCGGAACTGCAGAATGTTTTTGCAAAGGATATTTGATTAGACCTTTTTTCTTTTTCCTAATTGTTTTCCCCCCACAGAGTAGCTGTTGTGAATTCAAGTGGATAAGAGTCAACTGACACAGCTTAGTCTGAAGAGGTTGTTTGACATGGTGAGGTCCAGACACTGTGGTATAGAAAGAAACAGCTGCAGACTTGTTTTCCACAGCACCGAGCCACATGGGGGTCTAGCAACTATGGACACATAGCCACATCTGGAAATGCAATGAAGGGATGACCTATGTTTAATTATCAAATAAAAAATTGTTAGGTACCTGCAGTTTCTTTAACAGAAAAATAGTCACTATAGGTAGCATATAACGGTGTAAAAGTGATTATAAGCAATAGAAAACAATGTCATGGCCCATGATGTGGCTTTATCTCTACTCCAGGACTTACCTTATATATCTCAGGGAGCCTCTGAATGCTATCTTTTCCAGAATAATTCAGGGGGTATAAATAGCCAATTTAAGTATGTGTCCAGCAAATACTTACATAATATCCAGTATGTGTAAAACCCTGCTTGGCCTTTTAGGTTCTACCTGGGTGAGCCAGGAGTTCAAGTTGACTGAGGGGAAAGATGTGAACACAAATAACTTGGGAACTTGGACAACAAGTTACCTAACCTCTAAGCCTTGCTTTCCTCACCTATAAGATGGGGCCAGAATAGTACCAATTTCATAGGTTGTTTCTGAAGGTCAAAGAGTCAGATCCATTGTAAGAGTGGTATAAATGTAATTCAAATATAACAGCAGCATGTAGTCTTATTTGACTGGAGTTTAGGAATTTGGGGTTATTCATTCAGGAAATGTATATTTTTTTATTGGCTAGGTACTATCAAGATGCTTTGGGAATGCAAAGATGAGTAATGCATGACCTAGTTCTCACAAAACTCAGAGCTAGTGGGAGGATTGCCATTCTAGGAAGTACAGTGATGCAAGTAAACACAGAGGAATGGAGTCTCACTTGGAGTAGGGAGATCATGACGCTTCCTTGGGTAGCCCCTGAGTGGGGTCCTAACGGATAATGGGAACTAGCCTGGCATTCAGAGCCCAGAGTGAGCCAGTAAACTTGATATGTGCGAATGCAGAACTGCAAGTCGAGGCAAACAGTGGCTTGGGATACGAGGCAGGAGTGGTAGGGACCCCATTGGGAAGGCTCTTGTGTGCATAGGAAGGAGCTTGGACTTCACCCTGTAAAAGAGCTTGTCTCCAACCATTGGAGACTGTGGATCACATATCTTGGGACTGGAGGTTCTTTGAGGGCTTTTAATATTGTTTTTCAATTCAGTGATAGACTTTTTAAAATCCAGAAGCAGATTCTGGATGCCACCAGAGACCAGTGCTACCAGGAGACTTTTGGGCTACTGTTTGTTCTCAGGTGTGGTGTTCAAGCCAGAGAAAGACCAAATGAGGTTTTGGGGTGCTGTGTGATCAAATGTTTTGCAATCATTTGAGTAGAGTAGCATTTCTCACGCTGAGATCTGGATATATTTTTAGGGGGTCAGATAATTTTTGCCTTTTAAATAGGGACCTAGGGGCACTTCTGACAGAGGGACAGGAATTAAACAGAGTTGAGTGTTCAGGTGCCAGCTTGTTCCTGTCCTCTACTGAGGTGTTGACCTTGACCAAGGTGATGAGATTATAGAGAAGTGCCTATTTCCCTGAAGAAGTTCATAGTCTGGCCTCTCCAAGGGTTTGGGGAGAGGAAGAAGCTACCTAGTACAACTTGTAAGCGGGAAGATGGGACTGTGTACAACCAGAGTGCTGTGGGCACCGCTAGGCACAGGAGGGGTTCCATCTGGGTAGATTAGGGGATGCTTGTGAGAGGAGGAAAGGTGTCTGTTGATGCTGGGTTTTTATCAGTATTGTCAACAGAAATGAGGTAAATGATGTTTTTAGGTTGAGGGCAGAGAAAATGAAGATCCCCAAAGTGAGAGTATGTGTACAGAAGACATGAAACTCAAATGGGAATTTGCAGATTTTAAAGGGCCTTGAGAATGGTGGATTGCTTCCTTCACACTGTAGAGAGCCATTGGCGGTTGCTAGTGGTTTTTCCTATGTAGCCTTTTTAATTTTCCTGGGCACCAAGATGCTGCTGCATGGGTGAGCGCCTGTGCCCTCGCTTGCTCTTACAAGCAGAACACTTAGCTACTCTGTTTTAGTTTGAAAATCAGATCCCTTAAAATAAAACTTTATTAAAAAGAAACCCTTATCCAAACTATTATGAGTGGTTCATATTTTCTTAATGAATCTAAATGTTTGCATTTTGAAATTGTTTTATTCTACTCATTTGAGCAGATTATATTATGAAGTCATAAAGAAATTATTTTCAATATTACAGCAGCAATGTTACAGAAATGTAAAATTCTACCTAAATCTCCCAGTGGAAAAAAATTAAGACTATATTATTTAGCTGTCAGGTTCTTTGCTTGTATGTGAATAATAATATAGAACAAGTATTACTGTCATTGTGGTAACTTGCTTAAAAGGAATAGCCTTTTTGCAAGTTCATGAAAAACACCCTGATATAGTATACTTAAATTAATCAGCTCCATTATTTAGCTTCTGAGTCCACGACTTACCATCTTGGTAACTTTTGACTGATGAACTCTAGGTGCTTTGTTAATAATACTTTCTTTCCTGTGAATCAGAAGGGTGAAAAATATTTCTATAATTGCCCCCCACAAATTAAATTCCCCTGCTAAGGCTCATGTGTCTGACTTCTCTCTGTAGACTCTCAGCACGCTTTAGTGGACTTTAGTGGGTTTGTGGTGTGGACGGGAAAGCCCATGAGAGTAGGTGAGTTGAGGCTTACACAGGCTGCCCTCAGCTCCTCCTGCCGCGCCTACTGGGAAGTGAGCCTCTGTTGACGACCTCTGTTTTTTGAGCACACCGTTTTCTTGTCTCCTCCTTTTCTTCCTGTGAAGACTAACATTGGAGGAGCAGCCAAGTGTGTGAACAGGATTGCGGCTGCCGCAGTGCTTTCTGGAAGAATCATTATCAATTAGTTCAAGATCTGGTTTCTCGCTGGTTTCTGTGCTTGTAGCATATAGAACAAAAATATACACAAGTTAACCTTTTGATCATGTTCATCACATTATTTCGCTGTTTTCCTCCTATTTTCAATCCGAGGTCTGAGAGCAAAAAACTCAAATCTCTAGAAAGGTTTAAAGTGTGTGAATTCTCGGCCAAGAATGAGGAACTGTCCTTAGAGAAGTGGGCTGGGCCTTTGAGGAGGAATCTTGCAGAGCATCTTCAGCCTGCTCAGCCGTTTGTTTCTGCGGTTGGTTTTTTCTTTCCTGATAATTTGGGTGGGAACATTAGTCACTAACCTTTTGAGATAAGTGTTCCGATTATGTGAAGACAGTCAGATTTTCCTCAAAATAAGTGGCAAGGAAATATGAAAACAGAGAAAAGGTCATCTTTTGAGTTCTTCAAGTTCCGTGTTAGAAATCTTTATAATATTCTTGAGAATGAAGGTTATATATGTCTTCCAGCCTATGCTCAGACTTCTGGAATCGGGCTTTTAATGCATATGTGTGTGTGTGCGTGCATGTGTCCAGGTTTCTTATAGAGGAGCGGGATGTATCATCATTGATCTTTCTTTTGACCTCCTTCCCACCCTCTGTAAAGGTATTGATGTTTTTTTCTGTAATCGTGTCAAGTATTTGCAAGGTGAGAATGGTCTGAACATTTGTTTTACACAGATTTGGGTGATTTGGTCTATTGTCTTGCTCATTCAGGGTTGCCCATTAGGTAGAAATTGTCTTAAGTGTTAATGCCAGGCATGGTGGCACATACCTGTGTCGTCCTGGCTACTGAGGAGGCTGAGGTGGGAGGGTCACTTGAGGCCAGAACTTTGAGGTTACAGTGAGCTGTGATCGCACCATATTCCAGTTTGAACAACAAAATGAGACCCTGTCTCTAAACAAACAAACAAAATATCCTAATTGTTAAAACTGAGGAGCAAAGATGTCTATCTTGCTGCTTCCACGGGACCCAAAGGAGAGTTCTAACTCGTGTTTCTTACACTCGTCACTTGCCTGTTTTGGGAAATGCTGACTAAAGAAGGGCACCTTCCAAAATGTCAAAACTCCTGGAAGCTGAGTGTCACCCTCCAAGCTGCCCCGTTCTCCCCCCACCCCATGAGTATAGGTTGTCCAGGTAGAGACAGTGCAGTTCCACGCAGGAATGATGTGTTAGTGAGAAGTCTACAGTGGATGTCTTGCCAGAAAGTCACCTATGGGGAAAGTGGAAATGGTAAATTACAAACAGGGAAATACATGTCCTCCCTGTTTACCTCACTGTGATGATGTAGGGCTAAATTAATGTTCCAGCCACTTAGAAAATAGTTTAGATTGGTGGTCAGCAAACGTCAGCACCCAGGCCCAGGTCAGCCAGCTCCCTGTTTGTGAGTAAAGTTTTATTGAACCACCACAACACCCATTTGTTCACTTATTGTCCGTGGCTGCTTTTATACTGTGTCTATTGAGTTGAGTCGTTGCATATGGCCTACATATGCTAAAGTATTTATTCCCAGGCCCTTTGCAGAAAATAGTCAGTTCCCGGTTTAGGTAAAAATATATGGAAGGTGTTTTACGTGTATGTACATGGTACTTACTCTTGGCCACATTTATTCACTGCCCCTGTGCCTTTTTTCTTCTTTTATTCAAAACATGTGACATATCAGTTACCAAAAATAAAGAGATGATGAACATATTGTCTCTTCAAGGAGGTTACAGTTTAATGAGGAAGACGTCACAGTCATGCCCTGCCCTATAGTTCAGAGTTACAGCTTAAACTATCAGCTGAAATCACAAGTTCATCCACAGATATAAATCCTGTGAAAATCAAGCATGACACGAGTAATAAAAATAAGAAGTAGAATTTAACACATTTTTAATAGTTTTTTTCTGGTTAATATTTTATGAACCGTGAGTACTTGAAGATTTGCATGGCCTTATCGAATAACAAGTTTGAACAAACACTTTGATCTATATCTTTCTGTTGATTAAAAGAATATTCTTATTTGATAGGTCTGTCTCTAAAATATTTTTTTATTTAAAAAGGCCTGATGGTATACATATAATGACATGTAAAAATATCTGAACTCTTTAAAGAAAGGAAACCACATATTGGGACTTGTTTTAATAATCTAAGAGTTTGGAGCAACAGGCGACCTTTTGTGGATCAAAGTATGTACATGGAAGATTAAACACTTTATAGCAGTCATTTTTAATCCTGGCTCATCACTTGAATTACCTAGAGAGCACCAAAAAAACAGTCCTAATGTGTAGGCTGTGACCTGGGCCATTGAAATCAGAATCTCATTGTGTGACCAGGGCATCTGTAATTTTTTATGTTCTCCCAACTGATTCAAGTTGAGTTAGGGCTGCAAAGCGCTGTTTAATAGACAAGATTCTTAAACTTCAGTGTGCATAGAGTTACTGAAGACCTTAGCACCCTGTTGCCCACACACCATGAGTTTTCTCAGTGAGTTTGGGTGGGCATCAGGATCTGCATTTCTACCAAGTTCCCCAATGCTAATGCTCCTGGCACCACACTTTGAGAGCCATTGCTGTGTGAGTCTTAACTTTACACAAGTAGTTACTAAATTACTTTAAATAGCAACCTTATATGGTACTTTTTAAGTAATGTGATTTATGGAAAGTTGATTGGTAAATGTATTACACAAAATTATTGTCACCAGTAAAAACAGAGTAGGGATATAGGATTCATCTTCTTACACTATTTTATATATATATATAAATTGTTGGGTGTGGTGGTGTGTCATACCTGAAATTCCAGCACTTTGAGAGACTGAGGTAGGAGGATCCCTTGAGGCCATCAGTTTGTTTGTTTGTTCAGAGTTTATTTATTTTTATTTATTTATTTTTTATTTTAGATGGGGTATAATTCAGGGTTAGGTATACAAATGTCCATTATGCAGGTACCCTTATTGATGAGGTTCCCCCACCCACCCCCACCCCTGGTGGCAGATTCCTACTACTGCCAATCCTTTTCTTATAGTATTACAATAATTGTTCACGGTTCGCTTATGAGTGAGACCATGTGATACTCAGTTCTTTTTTTTCTGTGATAGGTCACTCAGTGTTATAGATTCTAAGTCCATCCAAGTTGCTGTGAAGTTCATAATTTTGTCCTTCTTTATGTCTGTGTAATATTCCATCATGTATATGTACTACATTTTTACAGTCCAGTTCTTTTTCAGTGGGTAGCACTGATGGTTCCGTGTTTTTGCTACTGTGAACAATGCTACAATAAACATACATGTGCAGGTATCTTTTTCATAGAGTGATTTGAGTTCCTTCAGGTATATTTCCATTGCAGGGCCATATGGAAGGTCGATTTTTAGAATTTTTAGGAATCACCAAACTGTTTTCCACAGGGGTTGTATTAGTTTACACTTCCACCAACAGTGTAGAAGTGTTCCCTTTTGCCTGCATTCTCTCCAGCATGTATTGTATTTTGAATCATTGATGATGGCCATCCTGACTGAAGTTAGGTGGTATCTCAGTGTGGTTTTAATTTGCATTTCTTTGATGACTAGTGAGGCTGAGGCTTTTTTCAGGCATCTGTTGGCTGCTCGTATGTCTTCTTCTGAGAAGTGTCTATTCATCTTTTGCCCACTTTGTAATGGGGCTGTTTGGTTTTTTCTTTTCGGCACATTTGAGTTCTTTGTAGATCCAAGTTGTTAGGTCTTTGCCAGATATGCAGTTGGCAAATATTTTTCCCAGTCTGTGGGCTGTCTCCCTACTCTCTTGATAGTTTCTTTGACTTTGCAGAAGCTTGTCAATTTGATGAGGTCTCACTCATCTATCTTATCTCTTATGGCATGGACACTTGGACTTTTGATCAGGAATTGGTTCCCAGTTCTAACTTCCATAAGGGTGTCTCCTGCATTTTCTGAGGTTCTTACAGTTTGAGGTTTTACATTTAGGTCTTTGATCCATTTAGAGTTGTTTTTTTGGATAGTGATAGGTAGGGGTCTTGTTTTAATCTTCTACGTGTGGTCAGCCAGTTTCCCCAGCACCATTTACTGAATAGGTTCTCTTCTCCCCGGTGGTTGGTAGTGGAGGCTTTGTTGAAGATAAATTGGTTGAGAAATTGAGGTTTGGCCTCTGGAATTTCTATATTGTTCCATTGGTCTGTATGCCTGTTCTTGTACCAATACCAGTCTGTTTTGATTATTGTAGCTTTATAATAAAGCTTAAAGTCTGGGAACGTGATGTCTCCCACTTTGTTTTTTTTGCTGAGGATTGTTTTGGCTATTCGTGGTCGTTTATGTTTCCCTATGAATTCCTGTATTGTCATTTTGGGTCTGAGAAGACTGCTGCTGATAATGAGTATTGCATTAACTCTGTAGATTGCCTTGGGTAGAATGGGCATCTTTCTTTTTTTGAGTCGGAGTCTTACTCTGTTGCCCAGGCTGGAGTGCAGTGGCATGCTCACAGGCACCCCAGTGTTGCCCTGCTGGGCTCCGGCGATCCTTCCACCTCAGCCTTCCAAGTAGCCAGAACTACAGGCACGTGCTACTATGCCCGGCTAATTTTTTGAAATAGTGTAGAGATGAGGTCTTGCCAAGTTGCCCAGGCTGTTCTCAAACCCATGGGCTCAGACAATCCTCTCACCTTGGCCTCCCAAAGTGCTGGGATTACAGGCTTGAGCCACTGTGCCTGATCTGGACATCTTAACAATGTCGATTCTTCCAATCCATGAGCGTGGGATATTTTTTCATTTGTTTGTGTCATCTTTGATTTCTTTGAGCAGTGTTTTGCAATTTTTGTTGTAAAGGTCTTTGACTTCTCTGGTTAGGAAGATTCGAGGCCACCAGTTTGAGACCAACCTGGGTAACATAGCCAAACCCTGTCTCTACAAAATTTTTTAAATTACCAGGCGTGGTGGCATGCGCCTACAGTCACCTGTCTCTACAAAATTTAAAAAAAGTAACCAGGCGTGGTGGCATGCGCCTACAGTCCCAGCTACTTGGGAGGCTGAGGCAGTAGGATCATGCAGGAGAATTGCTTGAACCTGGGAAGTCAAGGCTGCAGTGAGCTATGATCACACCTCTGCACTCCAGCCTGAGTGACAGAGTGAGACCCTGTCTCTCTCCCTCCCCCCCTCCCCCCATATACATAAATTCATAGAAGTCTAGAGGTAGAAGTGATCTAGAGATCACCTAGCTCACCCTGCCCTTTGACAGGTAGGGACCCTTGCCCCAGGCTGCAGCACTAATTAGTGACAAAACTGGGACCTAACTCAGAAGTCTTGATGTTCAGACCCAGGCTGCTTCTGTGGAGCACACGACCTCTTGCTCAGGGGTGTGCTGTTCCCTTGCGGCCTTTGGTTGAGGTTAGACCTGTCACGGGTGTCCCCTCTGCCCAGCCTGTTCCCTCAATCGTCCTGTATGTTCCTACCTGGATCCCACCCTAAGAGGCCTGGTGTGCACCGTCCCCATGTTCTCTTTGGGATATTCAGCCCACTGCCCTCTTTCTCATATCCCTGGCCCTTAAATTTCACATCTTGGTCACCATTTACTGGTTATGTTTCTGTATTTATCTAGGCAAAGCACATTTATTTTTGAGTTGGTGTCTCACTCTGTCGCCTAGGCTGGAGTGCAGTGGCACGATCATTACCACCACAGCCACAACCTGCTGGGCTCAGGTGATCCGTCTGCCTCAGCCTTCAAAATAGCTGGAGCTACAGGTGTGTGCCACCACACCTGGCTAATTTTTTTTTACTTATTGTAGAACTGCTGTCTTGCCAAGTTGCCTAGGCTGGTCTCAAACCCCTGGGCTCAGGTAGTCCTCTTGCCTCCACCTCCCAAAGTGCTAGGATTACAGGCTTGAGCCATGTGCCTAGCCAAAGTGGCATTTTTTTAAAATGCTGAGTTAGGACCACTGTAAACTTTCTTAATAAATTTAGAAAACCGTCAAGTTTGGAAAGAATTGATGTTTTAAAATAGAGAAATGTATGTAACTAAGAGCTTGCAAGTAATGATGACTACTGGTGAGGGCAGAACCTTCCTGAAGGCTCCGTGTGTACACTGATCCTGGGCTTGGGCCCTGCTTATTTCCACTTTGAATAGAAACTTGAAACTGGGAAACTAGAGGAGGTTAGGTTTTGGGTTGAATTACCACAGAATCCTCTTGTAAAGGGAATATTACTTTGGGTCAAAGACTTCCTGGAATTGTAGCGGGTAAAGTCTAACTTTCCCAGGCAGCTGTCTTTGAGTTAGGAATTGAGCCTCTTGGCCTAGAATGACAGAAGAAAGTTGAGATTTTCCCTTTGGCTGTAAAATTAAAAATATATAGTGGTTTGGTTACTTTATGTGCTCTTTTTTTTTAACCTGAGTGTATTCCATAGACTGTTTCCTCACCTCTGATTTATGTGTGGATTTATGGATTGTATATGGGATGTTTTTAAAACATACACAAGAAAAAATATAAAGTCAAAACACAGCCAGTGACTCATGCCTGTAATCCCAGTACTTTGGGAGATGAAAGTGGGAGGATCCTTTGAGGCCAGGAGTTTGAGACCAGCTTGAGCAATATAATGAGATTAATCTCTACCCGAAATAAAATATTAGCTGGGCATGGTAGTGCATACATATAGTCCCAGCCACTTGAGAGGCTGAGGCAGGAGACTCAGTTGAGCCCAGGAATTGGAGGCTGCTTTGAGCCAAGGTCAATCACACCACTCCTCTCCAGCCTGGGCAATAAAGCAAGACCCTGTCTCTCAAAAAATTAAGTCAGAGCACAGATTTTCTGTAATGCAACTGTAATTCATATGTGCCACTTTTTGGCCTGTATATCAAAATCTAGGTTTTTGGGGTTTTTTTAATGAAAGCAATTTGCTTATTTACTAGAATTAAGCTAAATGGAATGAAAAATCATAGCAGGCAGGATATGGCACTGTGCTCAGTATAGAAAGGGACAAAGCCAAATGCAGACCTGGCTTACTAAATATTTACATCTAGTTAGGGAAACAAAACATAGGCATCTAAAAAGGCTGCCGCAGGCCATTGCTTTGCTAAACTCTGGTCTGGCCACGTAGCTCATAGAGCTATGGCCACCATTGTTTTCCTGGGCCTTGGCCCCCTTCCCTACTTTGGGGAGGTGAATCTCTTCTCTCTCTCTCTCTCTCTCTAATTTACTTTCTAAATAAACCATATTTTCCACTGTAATTTCTGTGTAATTCTTTGCATCCTTCACGTGGCACTGGATTGCAGACACCCACCCCCCTCCCCATAAAAAAAAAAAAAAATGCTGCAGCATCCCAGTGGTGAATGAAAGCTGGGTGGTTCATCTCAGGAAAATGTCTATTTGGGAAAGAGGCAACAGGATGTAAAGGGGGAAGCCTGCCAGGTGAATCCCAATTCATTTGCTTTCTACCTCGGGGCAATTTTGAACTTCTTTCTGCACTTCCTCTGTGAAAGGAGACTAGTGCCTTCCCAGGTGGTGCTGATGGTTCAGTGAGACAGTGTTCCTGAAGTGTTCAGTACAGGTCCTGACGCTGAGCCTGTGGTCTGTCTGCTGTATTGTTAGCTCTGTGGTCACAGTCTGCGTAAATGGGACCATGAGTGGAGTCAGACTTGAGCTGGCCTTACAGGTGTAGATGGCAGAGGGAAGCTGTGGGGAAGACAGGGGAGGAGGGTTGCTTCTGGCTGGATGAGCAGGGAAACCGGGAGCAGGAAGCATGGTAAGGATCAGGGTGGGCAGGAATGCATGGGCAAAGTCCAAGATAGTGAGGAGACCAGTCTGGGGTGGAGTGTTTTTGGAGGAACAAGATCAGAGGTGACTTTTAAATCTGTTACCTTGGTTAAGTCCTCAATCTTTTCAGTGTGTTTTGGTATTTTCCTGCTTAGAAACAGTGTATTGGCTGGAGGGTGGGTAAAAGCCCTGCCTTGGCATCTTGCATACCTTCCAGAGAACGTTCTTTGTCACTGATTCTCATTTTTCTTTGTCCTTGACTTCTTTTCCCGCTCCCTCCCTTCTCTTTCATCTTGAAGTTCTTATAGGGCCCCGTCCCTTGGAACTTAAACCTGTCTCCATTTCTTTTAGCTCAGCCAGTGACACCCAGTGCTGCTTTTGGTGGACCTGTTCTTGGTTGTTGGGCAGGAGGGAGTTGTTGATCCAGGGACTAGAAGAAATCTCCATCCAGATGGGTCTTTGAAATGTGCCAATCTTCGTTTTAAAAACTGTAATTTTAAAGATGTCCACTATGTGGTGCTCAGGCATCAGAAATACATTCTAAAACTAATTGAAAGGGAGTTCAAAAACATTAAAAATCCAAAGTGACAAAAATGGAGGAAAGTGGAACATTGTTCATTTGCAGTACACTGATTTCTCTAAGTAACAACTTACAGTGTCACATTAATAACGTGACTCAGTTTATTTTAGCTTTTGAGAAAATGTGCTAGATTTGGAGTCCTGCTTTCCTTTTTAAAAAAAAAATTTTTTTTTTAGGCAGGATATCACTTTGTTGCCCAGCCTGCAGTGCAGTGGCATGATCAAGGCTATCGTAGTCTCAACTTCATGGGCTCAGGCAATTCTTCCACCTCAGCTTCCCAAGTCATTGGGACTACAGGTGAATGCCTCCATGCCCTGCTAATTTTTCTATTTTTTTGTAGAGATGGGTTCTCCCTATGTTGTCCAGGCTGGTCTCGAACTCCTAGGCTCAAGCAATCCACCCATCTCTGCCTCCCAAAGTGCTGGGATTACAGGCAACCACTACACCTGGCTGCTTTTGTTTTTGTAAGAGGAAAATCCCTCCTGGATAGATTCTCACCTGCTCAGTGCCTAGCTCTGGCACATGCCAGCTGCTGAAGTGAGAGCAGCTAGTGTAACCTACTACACTCGAAACAGTCTTTAAACATTGTTCTTGTGGAAAGTGGTGGCTTGGGCATTGATACAGAGCACTGTCTGGAAACCATGGGCTGACAAGCTCAAAGTCTCGTTTAGACTGTTTTCTCCAAAGTAATTTTGTGATTGAATGGTGGAACCCATCACTATCACTTGAAGAATTGAATTTTTCTTTATTCTCATGGAAATAGATCCACAGCATAACATCTTCTTGGGCTGTATTCTCCTAGGGAGTTTTCATCATGCTTTTGTGGAACTTCTTGAATGAGAAATTTTTTTTAGGGTTTTGTGATTTCGTGTTCTCAGCCTGTTAACAGTCTTCATTACTTTTGTCTTAGTTTTAACCTGGGCATGTAAAGATACAAATCCAAATATATTTAAATAAGAAAAGACCCTTGGTTAACACCCAGAAAGGAGAGATGGAAATTATTGTAAATTATAAATTATTCCCCGAGGACTGGTCCGGTGTGATTCTATAACCAAAAGATCAATCATTACAAACTGGAAAAAACTGTAAGACTTTTTAGTCTGGAAAGGCAGGAATTGAGAGAGAGTTTCATTGAACTCATAGAAATTGTGGATTAGAGGAACACTGAAGTTCTAAAATATTAGGACATAGGGCACTATAGGTTATCCTAAGAGGTGGTGCCAGCACAAGTTTAGGCAAATTCCCTGAGAGTCCGTACTAAGTTATAAAACAGCTGCAGAGAGATCTGTACTATTGGTGACTTCGAAAATGACATCAGGAGAGAGAACTAGACTTCCATTTGCCCTAGCTGGTGTTGACAGCAGGGATGCTGGAAGGGACGGTGAGTAGAGGCTAAGAGCTGCCACCTGTCCTCCCTTTTAAAGTCTGCTGTTCTTATGACCAAAGCACTTTAAAAATACACCCTTTAATGTGTCTCTGAAAAATAAGCAGCTCAACTTCTCATTTAAAATACATTTGAGTAGTTTTGGTGATGTTAGTGTTGTCATCAGCTGTGCTAGGGTTGGCTTTTGGTGCCTGTTGCTCATGGAACCTTCCCTTCCCTTTGCAGGTTTTCATCTCTGTGAACTGCTTAAGCACAGATTTCTCTTCTCAGAAGGGTGTGAAGGGGTTACCTCTTAACATTCAAATCGACACCTATAGTTACAACAACCGCAGCAACAAGCCTGTGCACCGGGCCTACTGCCAGATAAAGGTCTTCTGTGACAAGGTAAGAGCACGGGGATGCTTGGAAGAAAGCGTTTGAGACACACTCTTCCTCACAGAAGACAACCAGGGTCTCTTGCGCATTTAACTTTTACATGAAAGTAGTGTTATTCTAACATACAGTAGTTTGTTTTAAATGAGCAATTGTTGTTTTGGCCTTGCCAAGACACATTATATAGAGAGGAAACAGATCACATTTTAACTGAAAGACGAAAGGGTTGATAAAAGAGTTTCGTTGGGCCTGTTTAATAAAGTCATGGTGGTACACGTAGAATGCTGCTGAGCCCAGCCTGCCGGGTAGGCAGCACCTGCTGCAGTGATGTCTTCTTTAGCTTGGGCTCTGAGCACGCTTTGTGGGTGACTCCTAAGGGGCTGTGCTTGAACAGGCAATCCTCTCTCCAGGCAAGGTTTTTACTGTTCTCTCCTCAAAAATAGTGAACTTTTTGGCTGTGCGCAGTGGCTCATGCCTGTAATCCCAGCACTTTGCAAGGCCCAAGTGAGAGAATCACTTGAGCCCAGGAGTTTGAGACTAACCTGGGCAACGTTTTTTTGTCTCTATGTCTATCCAAAAAAAATTAAAAATTAGCTAGGTGTGATGATGCGCTTCTGTAGTCCTAGCTCCTTGGGAGGCTGAGGCAGAAGGGTTACCCGAGCCCAGGAGGTTGAGGCTGTAGTGAACTGTGATCGTGCCACTGCACCCCACCCTGGCCACAGAGTGAGACCTTGTCTCAAAAAAATAAAAAGGGACTGGTTTTGGCCAGTTCTTCTCTCTTCATCTTGTTAAAGAAATGTCTCTTTCAAGATTTTTAAAAGGTACTTGGAGGGAGAGGTAGGGAACACAGCATCAATAAGGGTACCTGATCCCAAATCAGACAAAGTGGGGACCAAAGGGAGGCCCAAACTTTACCTATAAGATGACCACTTGTATACCGAATCCTGAATTGTTCCCCACATCTTTAAAATAAAATAAAATAAAAAAGATAGTACTAGAAAACTAGAGGCGTATTTGCTGTCAGAGGCTCGGGTAGAGGAAGCACAGCATTTGAGCATAGCGAGTGTGTCTAATGCCTTCCGCGTTCAGAAAGCTTCTCCAGCCCAGAGTCGGCTGCATTGCTGAGTGCCTGCTGACCTGCTCGACTGTGCTAGTTTCCTACTGTGATTAACAAATTATCCAAACTTAGTGGCTTGGAACAACACAGATTAATCGTCTTACAGTCTATAGTCGGAAGTCTGAGCGGGTCTGGCTGGGCTGGCATCAAGGTGTGGGCAGAGCTGTGTATTCTCTGAGGCTGTCGTGGAAATCTGCCTCCCTCCTTCTCTGCTATCTGGTGGCTGCCCATGGGCCTTGGCTTGTGGCTTCTTCCATCCTCAGAGCCAGCCATGGCTGTTTGAGACTCCCTGTGCATTGCCACAGTGCTCCTTCACTGTCACATCTCTGACCCTCCTGCCTCCCTTTTGCTTTAAAGGTAACCGTGTGGTTACCTTGGGCTCACACAGATGACCCAGGATACGCCCCCTGTCTTCATGGACCTGATCCGTCCTCAGGCCCCAGACCAAGATGTAGCTCACTGGGAGCCCCAGGGACTTTCACATCTGTAGCATTTGACAAGTGATGAGTCACAGCTAGTGGACAGCAGGGATTCCTGCCCTGAAGTCAAAGTTCTTTCCTTAACACCACAGTCCTCTTCTCAGGCAACAGAAAAACTGAAGAAAAACTATTAGGGAGTGTCCATGTTTTTTTCCCCTAAAATTCTAGGGAGAAATTACAGTTTTGTTTTGTTTTGTTTATTTAATCAATGTTTTTTATTTTGATATTGTAGGGTACAGTTAAGAAATTAGTTTTATTGGCTCAATTAAATTTTTTTTTCACAGCTGCTATTTCTGTTTCTAAAAAACTTTTACATCCATGTAATAATTTTCTTTGGCATTCTTTAGAATTCCTGAAATTTTTTTTTTTTTGAGTCAGGGTCTCACTGTCACCCACGCAGGAGTGCAGTGGCACAATCATGGCTCACTGCAGCCTCGATCTCCTGGGCTCAGACAATCCTTCAGCCTCAGCCTCCCAAGTAGTTGGGACTACAGGTGTGTACCACCATTCCTCAGTAATTTTTTAATTTGTGTAGAGTTGAGGTCTCATTATGTTGCTCAGGTTGGCCTCAAACTCCTGGCCTCAAGCAATCCTCCTGCCTCGGCCTTCCAAATTGCTGAGATTACAAGTGTGAACCACCATGCCTGGCCTGTAAATTCATTTTTTGAATGCTTCGGAGATGTGTATTTTTCATTAGATGTCTGCTGACATCAGGTAGTAAACACAGTCAGTCAATCATCGTTCCAGTTGCCTCAGTGCCACTCTCAGGGACCCAACTGGGGGACCCTATGTCTGAGACAGCACTATCAGAAGACACAAGAGGACAGTTCCTGCATCAGGGACATCACTCAGTGCCCAGGACTGTCATCTATTAGAGCAGTATCTCTCTACTTACCCGAAGTGAGGGACTATGTTTTTAATTTCTAGTCTGTCAATAACCTCTTCGGTAAAATACAATTGCTAGAAAAATGAAATGGCACATAAAGTTACATGAATTACAAGCTTCTGTTTTTTTTATTATTTGATTCAGTAGACATAGTATTCTATTTGCTTGCTTTTCGAGTGTTTACTCGGTGTCCAATTCGTTTTCCTTGGGCCATAGCAGTTGTGGGCTGACACTGTTCCACAGATCCCACCTGAATACTGCTGTGTCAGAGGACAGCAGCACGAGTTAGCATGAGCTGGCGTTTTCCACATCAGATGATAAGAATTGTAGAAGCAAGTTTGAGGAGAAGGAATGGTATGGATTCATGCTCTTAGACAGATTTGGTTTTAATATTAAAACTTGTCAGAAGAGCTCCGGCATTAGTAGTTGATTGAGAAGAATGAAACACAGGAAAGGTTTCATGTATTGTCCAAAGTTACTTTATCAGTCAGTGGTTGTACAAAGCTTAGAAACCAGTTATCAGCCAGGCACAGTGGCTCACACTTGTAATCCCAGCACTTTGGGAGGCTGAGGTGAGGGGATTGCCTGGGCCCAGGGCTTGAGGCCAGTCTGGGCAACTTGGTGAGACCTCATCTCTACAATAAATCAAAAAAATAATTCCAGCTACTTGGAAGACTGAGGTGAAAGAATCATCTGAGCCCAGCAGGTTGAGGCTATGGTGGCTGTGAGTCTGGGCGACAGAGTGAGACTCTGACTCAAAAAAAAAAGAAAAAAAGAAACCAGTTATCTTTACTTTGTGTTTGCTTAAAAGTCTCATGCTTGCCAGGTGTGGTGACCCCAGCTACTTAGAAGGCTGAGGAGAGAGGATCGCTTGAGCCCAGGAGTTTGAGACTAGCCTGGGAAACATGAAGAGACCCCATCTCAGAAAACAAACAAACCAACACATACTAGTGTGTTTTGTGAAGGCTTTCTTCCAAGTTGCAGAATTGAACAGGCTACCACGTGATTTTATCTTTTGGTGTTACTACTGCCTGCCCTCTATTCATTCGGTTCATGTAAGATGGGAACATAGCATCTGAGGTTTGGGGAAGCATGTCAAATGTGCAAGCCAGAGCCAGTCACCGTGTTTTCATTACTTGGGTATAAGCTCTGTAAGGTTGCTAAGAGATAGTCACACAAAGCTGTGGTTAGAAAAAGAGGCATCTGCTTCCAATGGTGCTTTATGTGGCCTAGGCCCATAGATGCTCAGACGTTCTCGTCTTCATGGGTTGTGGCTTTCTGCATGAGGCCCTCAAAAACACTCATCATTGTTTTCCCTACCTGCTTGGGGATGTGACCCTAGAGGTTCACATGGAGATGCGGGTTGTTGGTCTCCTCTCCTGTTGTCTGCCCTTATGGCTTGTAGAAGTGGTTATGAGAGGTGTGTGGTAGCAGGTACTTAAGGGACATCAAAGGTGAAATTATACACTAGGCTTTCACCCCCAGTTTTTAATCTCAGGGTTACTATGGTTTGATATAAAATTCTACATGAGAAGAAAATAGTTATGTGCTGTGTGTAATTAATTTTCAAAGCCCTTGATCCTTTCAACCACATGAAACCCCACATGACCTCATACCTACTCTTGATTCTTGTGTGTCTGCCTATGACTTCTCTGTCATCCTTTATGAGTATGATTGCTTTTTCTCTTCCGGGTTTGTCCTGTGCTGCCTCTCTGCAACATCCCGCCTGTCTCCTTGATTCTGTCCTTTCTGAGCTTTGACTAGCTGCTTTTGGTGCCTGTCCCTTCACCTCCCTCTGCTGTCTTTTAAAACTCTCACATTTTATGAATCTGGTCTACATTTGCAGAAAGAAGCTAGAGCTAAGACAGCTTTGAGTATCCTTCAGGGGCGTCAGCATTCTTTTTCTCTCCTGAGAAGACAGTTGTAAGAGCATGTTATGAATTGCTTAAATGGCGTTTTCTCTTATTTCAGAAGCAGCAGCAATATAACACATTTTCAGAGAAAACAGGAGCAGAAATGGGATCTTTAACCAGTTAAAATTTGACAGCTCCTCTTTCTGTGAGCCTCCCTGGTCCATCTTAAGGGACACTTTTTCCCCCAGAAGTTACCTTCTTCATCAGAGCCATGTTCATTATAGCTGTAACTGGGAGCAGATGCTATGGATTAACTTTCTGGGGCAACTTCTGATGTGATTGCCTGTGATAAATCTCTTTAGTTATTGTCTAAGAGAGAGTCAGAACAGCTTGAATTAAAATGGTTCTCCATCATGTCATAGGACTTCCTTTCACCTCTCTTGCAGTATGTGCCTCCTGGTGATAGACTCTTTCAGCTTTTATATGTCCAAAGAGTCTTCATGTCACCTATTTTGAAAACTCTGCTGGGTATATACTTCTTGGTTGACTATCATTCCTTCAGCACTCTATCTTCTGGCTGACATGTTTTTCTAAGAAGGCTGCTGTCATCCTGTCTTTTCTTCTGTATAGTGTGTATCTTTTTTCTAGGACTGTTTTTAAGACCTTCTCTTTACCACTGGTTTTGAGCAACTTGATTATGTCTACGTTTCTTGTGCTTGGAGTTTGTTGAGCTTCTTGAATTGCTGAGAATCTGTGGGTTTATTTTTATCTTACTTTATTTTATTTTAATTTAATTTAATTTTAATTTAATTTAATTATTTATTTTTTTAATTGTCACCCAAGCTGGAGTGCAGTGGCACAATCATGGCCTACCACAGCCTCAAACTCCTAGGCTCAAGTAGTCCTTCTGTCTCAGCCTCGTGAGTAGTAGCTGGGACTACAGGCATGCACCACCACACCTGGCTAATTTTTTATTTTTTTGTAGCGATGAGGACTCACTATGTTGCCCAGGCTGGTCTTGAATTCCTAGGCTCAAGTGATCCTCCTGCCTTGGCCTCTCAAAGTTCTGGAATTACAGGGATGAGCCATCACAACCAGGTTAGTTTATAGTTTTCATCAAATTCGAAGGTTTTCAGCCATTGTTTCTTCATGTATGTTTCCTCCTTCCCCCTCCTTGGGGAACCCTGTTACACATATATAAGGTGCTTGAAGTTGTTCCAGAGCTCACTGATGCCCTTATCATTATTTTGGAGTGCCTTTCCTCTCTGCTCCATTTTGGAGAGTCTCCATTGTGTCCTGAGGTTCACCGGCCTTTCTTTCTGCTAAGTCGAAACTGCCGTAATCTCATCCAGTTAATTTTTTGTCTCAGACGCTGTAGTTTTGATCTCTAGAAATTCAAGCTGAGTACTTTATATCTTTCATGTCTCTGCTTAGCACGTTTAGTTTTTTCACTAGCTTCTTGAACATATGGAACGCAGTTGTAATAGCTATCTTGAGGTTTTTGTCTGACATCTATGTCAGTTCTGAGTCATTTTGGTGGCTTGATTGTTCCTCTCATTACAGCTGTGTTTTCTGCTTCTTTGCTTGCCTGGCAATTTGCTGGATGCCAGTTATTGTGGATCTTACCTTGCTGGGTGCTGGACACTTTTATATTTCTGTGAAGCTTCACAGACTTTGTCCTGAGATCTAGTTAAGTTACATGGAAACTGATTGATCCTTTCAGAGCTTATTTTCCTAATTTGCTAGGTGGGTCAGGAGCCATACTCAGTGTAAAGCTATTTATTCTACAATCCTGAGCAGGATTTTCCTGAGTATCTCACCAAGTGCCCTATGAATTATAAGTTTTTCCAGTCTGATTGGTGGGAACAGGTACTGTTTGGGGCCCTTTGTGAGTTTCAGGCACTGTTTCTCTAATCTTTTCAGATGTCATTTTCCATCCCCACCCCAGCCTTGGTTAATTTCCTCACACCTGTGCACCTATCAGTACTCTGCTGAATACTCAAGGGGGACCCTCTAAAGATCTCCAGGGCTCTGTCTTGGAGCTCTTTGCCCCTTGGTACTTAGTCCTTCTTCCTTGATCAGTTTGGACTTTCAGCCCTGTCTCCTCAACCCAGGGGATCTGGACTAAGACCACTCAGATTGCCACAGCCTGGAAACTCTGAGGGCAGGAAACCTGCATAGCTGAAGGACTCACTCAGCACATTTGTCCTGTCTCTCAGGGGTTGCTGTTTTTTTGTGGCCTGCCAGGGCCCTCACAATCCCAGCTGGTTTTTGTTGTTTTAGGGTGGAAGGTAAATCTGGTCTGTGTTACTCCAATTAGGTAGAAGCAGAAGTCCCTTA
Organism: Tarsius wallacei; assembly: GCA_963574415.1. Classification (NCBI taxonomy): domain Eukaryota; kingdom Metazoa; phylum Chordata; class Mammalia; order Primates; family Tarsiidae; genus Tarsius; species Tarsius wallacei. The sequence goes on from CAUYQG010092083.1 coordinate 75,616, forward strand.
TCATTCTTTATAAATATGATGGATAAATAAGGAAGGAGTGTCCTATTTTGTAAAACAACCTTTTGGGGGGCGTAGTTTGTCATCAAAATGAAGTATTGTAAGGCTGTTAGAAGGGACAGAGAGATTCAGATCAATTCCATGCACTATAGGAAATTTGGGATATTTACCTGTTTTTTTTTGTGTGTGTGTGTATACCAGGGGGGCAATATTTATGTCAGTATTGCATAGCAATTTTTATAAACAGGTTGTATGTTTACCGCATTCTAGTAAAGGCAGAAGGTAGTATTTTATTCTGTTTTTTCAAATGTGGTCCTTATTGTATAATAATGCCAAGAGCAGTGGGATCATTTTTACTGCTTCTCTTTGCTCTCAACAAATTTAACAGAAAAACACCAGTTTATACTTAACCGGATAACTTTGTAAAGAAATCTGTGCCATCCAGAAATTAATGCCATTAAATCAAGCAAAATGAATAAATGTTATGTTTTAAGTATATAAATTGCTTGATTTTAGGCCATGCTGGTTGCTAATATGCTTTTTAAAAAAATGTTAATAAGAGTACCTGATCTCAAGTCAGGCAAAGTGGGGACCAAAGGGAGGCCCAAACATTGCCTGTATGATGACCACTTGTATACCTAATCCTGAATTGTACCCCACATCTCTAAAATAAATAAATATAAAAGTAAAAAATAAAAATGTTTGTGGGTTCAGTTGCATGGTCACTCTTTGCACAATTGATAGACATTGTACAGAGGTGTCCTTTCTGTAGGACCCTGGGTACATTTTTCTCTGTTAAGTGATTCTGCAGATCTCTCTTCACATCTTTGTTCTTGGTCATGTCTTCCGCTTGGTTGATGCCAAGTCCTTGGACAGAAGCACAACATTCAGTGATAACACTGCCCATGTCAGAGAGTACACTCAAAAGTATGGTCCCCTCGTGTTTTTCTTTCATTTTCTTTTTCTTCTAGTCAAAGAGAAAAGGCCCTTGTGTCTCTACAGGCAGTGTGATACACTGGCAGATTTTCTCAGCTTTTCATTTAGCCTGGATACATACATCATTGAGAGGAATTTTGCTTTGTTTGTTTTTCAAATAAATGTTGTTCCCTGTGATTTCACGTAGTTAAAAATAATTTTTAAGACTAGCCTGCTTAGAGGAAACGACTATGATGAGTCCCATGAATACAGTGAGTAATGGAATTCATTTCCAGAGGGGAGAGAGTTAGATATTTTAGAGGGTCAGGTAAACAGGGTCATATCTTGTCTTCTCTTCACCTGCAGGGAGCTGAGCGGAAAATCAGGGATGAAGAACGAAAGCAAAGCAAGAGAAAAGGCAAGTGTACCGACCCCAGCTCCCAGTTGGGCACCTGTAAGTAGACATGTTCCCACCGGGCTTCAGACCTTTTCAGTTCTGAGTGGTGGCTGGCGTTTTCCAGCAGAAGATGCGGTAGTGGGTTTCTGCTGTTCTGAAGTGTTGGTGGCCTTGCTGTCTCATCAGCTACAGCAGCAGATGAATGGCTAACTGGGCGATCTTCCTGGGGAACTAGAGGATGGGTCCTTGTGGTTTTCCAGAGTTCAGCTTTTTTGCTGTGGGTTTTAATTCAGGCTTCTGGTTCCAGTCCTGAAAAGTAACATACATTTCACGTGAATAGCTATTAAAATTGGGATTCGTCTAGATTTTTAAAAATAATAATCATGGCCGTCAGAGTGCAGGATGCCTTAATTCCAAATGAGTATCATTTTCTTACGTGTAGTAGAGTAAACTAACACTTGCAGAGTGTGTAGGGTTTCTGTCTGAACACCTCACCAGGAAAGCTCTGTTTTCTTTTTTAAACATGACCAATATTCATATTCACCAAATCCTGTATCTGAAAGGTAAGAAGTGCTGCCCTGTGCTCGTTCATCTGCAATACGTGAGCTTCAAGCATGCTCTTTGAACAGTCTGTCTGGCTCAGCAGACGTTTGCCCTGCAGCACGTTAGTCAGAATTCTCCTGCTGACATCAGACTGCAAATTCCTAGTGTCACTTCAGAGAGCAGCTCACTAACTAGGGAACCTCATTACTGAGTACTTCAGGGCCAGGTTATGGGGGAAGATGGATTTATTTATTTACTTATTTATTTATGACTCAGGGTCTCACTCTGTCACCGAGGCTGGAGTACAGTGGCACAATCACAGCTCACCGCAGCCTTGACTTCCTGGGCTCAGGTGATCTTTCCACCTCAGCCTTCTCAGTAGCCAGGACCATAGGCACATGCCACCATAACCAGCTAGTTTGTTTGTTTGTTTGGTAGAGAAGGGTCTTGCTATGTTGGCAAGGATGGTTTCAAACTCCTGGGCTCAAGTAATCCTCCTCTCTCACCCTCTCAGCGCTGGGACTCTAGGAATGTGCCGCCACATATGACCAGAATCTATAATTTATTAAATTAAAAATAGATAAGTATGCTTATGCTTGTTGAATGTCTTGGTATGTTCTAAATTCAAAGGGTACATTATTGTTAGAATGTAAATTATTTAATGAGGATACCTGAGGTGAAATTATTTCCAAATTATGTTCACACAATTTATAAATTTTAACCTTTCAATGAAAACTAAGTCTGCTTTGCCTTTTAATCTTCTGTGTATGTGTCTGTGTGTTTAAAGATCGGTTTTCTGTTTTGATTTGAATAGTATTTTCCATTGATTTTAGTGGACATACACACAACAAATTCCTTTCCATAAACTGTGATTTTTCTTAGTGCAGGCAACATGACCTGTATCTTACAGAGTGCTACAATTTAAACTTCTGTCACATTGAGGCAAATGCTTTATGGTCTGCATCCAGTCTGTGTCTAACCCTTTGAACTTGGCCTTCTCCCCTTTTTTTCAGTTTCGGATGTTAAAGTGCCACTGCTTCCCTCTCACAAGCGAATGGATATCACGGTTTTCAAGCCCTTTCTTGATCTTGACACTCAGCCTGTCCTCTTCATTCCTGACGTGCATTTTGCCAACCTGCAGCGGGGCACTCATGTAGGTAACGAGTGTCCCGGGGAGGTTACCAGGAAACAGGGCATGGCAGAAAAAAAAAAAGTCTTTGTCATTATTCATGGGACAGAAGCCAACACTTAGTGAGGTTTGACCAGTTAGCTCCTTGTAATATCCAGCTGGGGTGGCATGATGCCAGTTTGATAAAATTCATTGAGGATCACTGATTTGAAGATGCAGTGCCAGCCCCGTCCACTTTATTCTGTTGTATTCATTCATCATTCTTATCCTCTCATCCTAGCTCATTTAAAAGAGTAATGCAGTTTGGAGTCAGAGTCTATGATCTAGTGAACGTAACTCAGGAAGCGTGGGTTAGGGAGCCTTCATGGCATAAAGAGCGTCTGAAGGCTCTTCTTGTGGTTCAGGTACTGAGTTGTCATGCGTGCGTGTTCAGCCATGTCTTGGCAACTAAAGCTGAATTTAAAAATAGTCACACTCTTTTTTGTGGCAGAAGCTTACTAGAGATAGAAACTCCAGTCAAGTGGAGCATGCTTTTTATGCTGAGCCCAAATAAATATCAGAAAGACAGTCTTCCATGCACTTTGTAGACAGAGTTGAAAGGACTAAAGATTTTCTAGAGTACCTGGAGCCATGGCCAGTGCTTAGTTTCTAATGGTAAGCTTCGGGGTGACTGGGGGTTGCACACTGTTTCTGTAAAGGGCTGGATGGTAAAGGTTTTAGGTTTGGGGGAACCACAGTCTCTGCTGTGCTGCTTGGCACTGCCTTTCTCATGCAGAAGCAACCATAAACAGTGTGTCATGAGTGAGTGGGGCTCTGTTTCAGTAAAGACTTTCTTTATATACACAAGCTCTGGGCTGGATTTGGCCCAACCTGAGAGTGAGAGGAGTTCAAGACATCTGTAACAATCTGGTTATTGAAAAATACAGCTAAGGGATTTTGTACTGGATCTGTCAAGTTCAAAATTATTTAAATTTTAGGAATAATTTTATTTACGGTCAAGCATTTTGAGTATCTGTTTAAAAAGCAATATGTTTCCTTGGTCTTAGGTCCTTTCCATTGCCTCAGAAGAATTGGAGGGTGAAGGGTAAGATTTATGTTTTGTTTTGTTTTGTTTTAGTAAATTTATTTTATTTAGAAAAAAAATCTCAAACTTACAGAAAAACTGCAAGTGTAGTACAGAGAACTCATTTTTTCCTGAGCCATTGAGAACAGTTTGCCAGCCCAGTGACCTGTCATTGCTGAGTACTTTGGTGTGTACATCCCACAGACAAGGATGTTTTTCTGCCTCACAGTCAAAACCAGAATGTTCACATTGATACATTAGCACTATATAGTCTCAGATCCACTCCAATTTTGCCTGTTATCCAAGACTGTCCTCTATAGCAAAAAAGGATTCAGTTCAGAATCACACGTTGTAGTTAGTTGTCATATTCTTTCAGCTTGTGCACTTTGGAATTTTCTCAGCTTCTTCTCGACTTTTCTGACCAAATACTTTTGACTATTATAGCACTTGTTTTGTAGACTATTCCTCAGTTTGGGTCTGTCTGTCGTTTTCTCACTATTAGATTCTGGTTCTTCATCTTGGCAGGGACACCATGGAGGTGAGGGTGTGTTCTCAGTGAGTCCTATCAGAGGTCACTCAGTTTCAGTTTTTCGCGTTACTAATGGCGTTCACTTTGGTCACTTGATTGAGGTGGTCTGCCAGCTTCTCCACTGTGAAGCTGTTCTTTCTCCTTTTGTAATAAATGTTGTCAGGGGAAGTGTATTGTAGCTTTGTAAATATCTCAGACCTTCAGTTGATTCATTCATTCATTTGTGTCAGTATGGGCTCATCAATTTCTGTTTTATTCAGTAAGTTGTAATCCATTATTATTTACTTTGATACTCAGATTGTTCCAGAATTGGGCTCTGCCTTCCCATGCTGGGGATGCTCCCACACTCTGCAGTGTGGAGGGCTGGTGCTGCCCCTGTGGGCCATGAGCACCCCACCAAACTTGTCCAGACCTCCACATTGCTTGTCCTTCCTGATGGCTCTAGGGCTGAGTTGTCCAAGAAGGGAAGATTAACTTTTGGTTTTTAAATCTCCCTTTTCTCTTGACACCAATCTACCCTCAGAAATGTGCATCATGATGGAGAGAGCTGAGGTGTTAACGGAATGTTCTTTCCTTAGCCTCCCTCTTCCCTCATCTTTCATCCATTCCCAAGACTTGCACCATCATGTGTGGAACACTTACACTCTATGCATGTTACCAGCGGTGCCTTCTATCTTAACTTTAATTCTTAGTTTTAGACATGAGTCCCTTGGGCACCTTCACAGAATGCCTGTTACATTCTAGGAACTGAGACAAAGTCTCAGAGGGCCCAGCCCCCGCTCCTGAATTGGTCATTCTGCTCACACCCAGTGTTCATCTTCACTTTGTTTGCCTATTGTCTTGCCCACCTCCGACCCTCCGCTGACCCCTCCACGACTCAGGCCTATGATAACCAAGCCCTCGGATCTGAACTCTTCTCTCTCAGACTCTCTGTCCCTTCTCCCCTTTCCATTTCCACTGACCCTACTGTATTTTAGATCTCTAGAATCTTATGCTTTTATCACCAAAGTCCTCCAACTCGTTAACCTGCTTGTAGGTCCCAGATCCTCTCCAGTCCTGCCCACACACTTTGGGGACAGCATTCTGTCTCACAGAGGTTTCAGAGATTCCCTTTTACTCGTGTTGTAAAATCTATAACCCCTTAGAGCTGGATGGTCAGGATAGTTCACAGCAGAGCTGACTTCCCTCTCTAGATTGGCTTCCTGTGGGACACTGTGTTTCAGCCAGCCTGGCCTTGCGTTTGCTGCTCACACTTTCTCACCTTTTTGAAATGTGCCGTCCTTTGTTACCACCTATAAAGGTTATCTCAGTGCTTCCTGAAAAGAAGTGTTCCACATCGAGAAGGCAGCTTCACCTCATGTAGGAGCAGTGGGAGGTCTGGCAGGTAGCCTGAGTGTGGTCCTAGGTCTGTCTTAAATATCCAGGAGCCCTGGTTTCATCAGTGTTTCTTTAGGCCTCAGATTCTTCATCCACAAATGAAGAAGCTGGGCCAGATACAGAATGAAAGTCATTTAAAAACTAAAATTCAGTGGTTGCCCTAAAACTCTTGGTTTATGCAGCCAATTTAAGTTGAGTCATTCATGATGCATTTTGGATCCTCTGCAGCTCTGCCCTGAAAAGGGGGCCATACAGCACAGAAGATGACTTTGCTGTCTCACCTCCGGTTAAGCTGGCGAGGACAGAAGAGCCAAAGAGAGGTAGGTGTGTTGGCGTTCATGTCTTAGGGGGAGTTTTAAATCAGAAGTGATTTCTGAATCTGTCAGCAGCATAAATTACACAAACAAGTCTTGTCCAGCTTACTTCCTTGAGGACCCTTACAACCCATCATCTGAGCTTACAGCAGAGTTAAGAGAAGCTCAACTCCTACTAAGACACATTTCATATTTGTTCATATTTGGTTTTGGAGTTTTGTTTTGGTTGTTTTGTGTTTTTGTTTTTGTTTGACTTGGAGTCTCACTCTGTCTGTCACCCAGGCTGGAGTGCAGTGGCACACTCACTGCCACTGCAGCCTTGACCTGCTGGGCTCAGGTGATCCTTCTGCCTCAGCCTTCCAAGAAACTGTAACTACAGCTGTGTGCTACCACACCTGGCTAATTTTTTGATTTATTGTAGAGATGAAGTCTCTCCAGGTTGCCCAGGCTAGTCTCAAACCCGTGGGCTCAGGCAAGCCTCTTGCATCAGCCTCCCACAAGTACTGGCATTACAAGTTTGAGCTACCACACCCGGCCTTGTTTTTGTTTTCTGAGTCAGGGTCTCACTCTGTTGCCCAAGCTGGAGTGCAGTGACACAGTCATGGCTCACCTCAGCCTCGACCTCCTAGGCTCAGACCATCCTTCTGGCTTAGCCTCCCGAGTAGCTGAGACTGCAGGCATGCACCATGATGCCTAGCTAATTTTTGGCTTTTTCTTTTTGATGTGCTTATTTTAATAGATCAGCACCCATGATCTGTTTTCGTATTTTACTCTTGTGAATTAACTACATCATTTTTCTTTTTTTTTAACGTCCTTACTTATGGTTGGGGATTGATTAGTAATGCTCTATGTTCGAAAAGAGTCAGAAGAAGTCTTTGATGCCCTGATGCTCAAGACCCCATCTTTGAAGGGCTTGATGGAAGCTGTAAGTAAGATCAACTCTGTAATTGCCTTTTAAAAATGAAAGCAAACTTGCACAGGATTCACTGAAACAAATTTTATCAGATGATCTAAATTCCTTTGTTGGATCTCTGCTGAGGTTGTTGACACTTTTCTTAAGCCCTGGTGTGTCTCACATTTCATGTTCACTGAGGGGTCTTACCCTGCTGTAGTCACTCAGTCATGTCTGTTCCACTGAATTGAATGTATTCCTGATGGCCTATGAAGTAGTTTGATTTTTATATACATGGTTAAGTGAAGATGGCCATTTATCCAACCCTTTACAAGCTAGCAAGTTATTTTTAATCAAGTAAAATCTTTAAAACTTCATACATAAAAACAATGGCTCCTGCGTCTGCTCTTGAAACTCCTTATCCTAGGGAATTACTGCACTTGTGTCCAGACCTTACCCAAAGCCTATTTGAGGAAATTTAGAAGTGTAACCAGTGACATCATAAACGCCTCTTATAGGATTTCAACACAGGGCTGGAGAAAACTGAACCCACATCCCCCTGGGGAGATCAGTGAAGGACGACACAGAAGGATGCTGCACTGGTTTCCCATTCTGGCTTTGCCCTCGGGAAAATTCAAGTAATGGGTACTCTGTCCCGATATATACCCACGTCAGGCCCCTGAAGGCTACAGAAATCTGTGGACTCAAAGTATGTCCATAATTGGGCTAGAAATGTTTCCCCTGGCTCCCCCTGAATTCGCTTAACTTATCTTCTGAAGAGCTTGCTCTGTGCCTGGCACTGTTGTAGGCACTGGAGTTCTGAGAGTAACTGTGGCAGTGTCAAGTAGCATTTACGTTCCAGTTTGGAAGACGGAGATGGTACCATAAGCAAAGGGATCAATATGTAATTTTGCAGGTACTGATAAGTGCAATGAAGGTGAATACAGTGGGTGGGGGGCATGGGTTTGGGGAGCTGCCATGTCATCTCAGGGTGCCTGGAGCTCCCAGGCATGACTCCACATGCCCCGCCCACACCACAAGCAGCTCCGCCATCCCACTGCCGTGTCCTACTTTCTGCAGTTTCTCCTGCATTTCTCTTTATTTTGCCTTTTGACTACCCTTTGTCATTTCTTAAAAATCATAAAAACTCTCAGATTATGATTGGGAAAAGGAGAATGTGGAAAAGAGAGAGAATCGTTGCACCAGTGTGACATGTTCACAACTCTCACAGGCAGTTCATGACGGTGTCCTATATCTTTCGGGGCTGGGATTTTATAATATACAAAGTATTATCACCCAGTGATACAGAAAAGAAAAAGGACGTGTTTGTCTGGCAAGAGCACAAAACTGGGATTTGATGTGAAATGCACACTTTTGAAAGCATAATAGGGATCTGAAGATTTGTCTTCGAGGCCCTGTTTCTCAGGACTGCCTTTGTGTTGCTCTGTAGATGGAGGTTCAGAGGGATCCCAAGCTAAGAAGTGGTCTAGACAACAAGTCCAGTAGTCTTTGATCTAGACTGAATCCGCTGTTGGCCTTTGGAATCGTTTAACCATTCTCTTTAAAAATAGACTGCATGATAATGGAAAACTGCTGGAGGGGGGCACACCTCATCAACAAGGGTACCTGCAGAATGAACACTTGTATACCTAACCCTGAATTGTACCCTGCATCTTTAAAATAAAAAATAAAAAAAAATAGTCTGCATGCCCTGAGAGAAAGGCATCCAAAGTTTACACGGGAATAATGTCACTGGATCGTGTGGGCCACTCATGGCTCATTACAGAGGGGACGACTGGGACTGAGGGGAGGTTGAGGACCCCCAGAACATGGCCTGGGTCTTTTCCATGTCTTTGTGTATGCATTTTTGAAAAACAGAAAAGTTGAAAAACTATATATGTATATGTCTATATACGTTATTGTTTGTTTTTTAAAGCTATGAGAACAGCATTTGGTAACTTTTTTGTTATCCTTTTAGATCTCAGACAAATATGATGTTCCCCATGACAAGATTGGGAAGATATTCAAGAAGTGTAAAAAGGGGTGAGCAGCCACTGCGTCCCGTGTGCCTCTGAAAGCACCAGTGTTCCATGCCAGCATGACGCATGTGCCTGGTGCCCAGTCCAGAAGCAGCCATGAAAACATGAGTGCTAGATCACAATTTTGTGCTCAGTTATCTAGATAAAATTGATCTGCCTCTGAAGAGATCTTTGTGGATCGTTTTTCCAAGTAAAGTTTTTATTTTATTTGGTGAAGTGGCTCCGAGTCCCGGGGTGCGTGGTGGCACATACCAAGGACAACCACGACAGTGCCTGCATGTGTGGAGCCTACTGTGGCCAGGCACTGGGCTGGGCACTTCCCAGGTCACTGCATTTAGTCTTCACCTGGTCTTTCTGAGATGGTTCTTACTACTCGTAGTTTGTAGACGAGGAGCTGGGCTCAGAGAGCTAGAGAGCCTGGTCCGAGGTCGGGGGGCTTGTTTGTGGAGGAGCCATGACCCAGATCCAGTGAGGCTGCCTCTCCAGCCCTGTGCTTTCTGCTCTGCCGTCCTGCCCTGGATTGGGTTTTCAAATTATGTAACATTGCTGCTTTGTCCAGAAATTAATATTTTTAGTTCTGTTTTACTGAAGCGTCTGTGCTGTTTGGCATGGATAAACAGGGGATAGCATAAGAATTTTGGGACATAATTCTAAAAAAAAATTCAAACTGGAAATTTCTTTTTTTTTTTTTTTGAGTTGGAGTCTCACTTTGTCGCCCAGACCCGGCCACTGCAGCCTTGACCTGCTGGGCTCCGGCGATCCTTCCGCCTCAGCCTTCTGAGTAGCCGGAATTACCACGCCCGGCTGATTTTTTAATTTATTGTAGAGATGAGGTCTCACCAAGTTGCCCAGGCGGGTCTGTAACCCGCGGGCTCAGGCAATCCACTCACCTCAGCCTCCCAAAGCGTGGGATTATAGGCTGAGCCACCGAGCCTGGCTCAAACTGGAAATTTCTAGAGGTGGAAAGAGGTGGACTTTTAGTGGTTCATTTAAATTTTGACGATAACTTGCCAGAGAGAATAATTTGTCAGGACCTATGGCTTCAGGCCATGTAGATTAATTTTATCCATATGTTTTCTAAAGCTGGACCAATGAAAAGTTACTTCTGTAGATTTATTTTATTATAATTAATACCACTTATTGAGTGACTACTATATTCTAGAAATAATGACATAAATAAGCTAGTCATTTTTGTTTACCATGTGCCATGCACTGTGATGTAAGTGCTTTTCCTGGTTCCCTCTTCTAATTCTTTCAACAGTCTTATAAGAAAGACCTCATCGGCCAGGTGCAGTGGCTCAAGCCTGCAATCCTAGCACTTTGGGAGGTCAAGGTGAAGGAATTGAGAACAGGTTCCAGAACAGCCTGGGCAACTTGGCGAGACCTCATCTCTACAGTAAACAAAAAAAATAAAAAATTAGCTGAGCGTAGTAGCACACACCTGTAGTTCTGGCTACTTGGAAGGCTGAGGCGGAAGGATTGCCTGAACCCAGTGGTTCAATGCTGGGGTGGCCAACAGCATGCCACTGCACTCCAGCCTGGGCAACAGAGTGAGACTCCAACTTAAAAAAAGAAAGAAAGAAAGAAAGAAAGACCCCATCATTTTTCCCATTTTATAAATGAAAAATTTCAGGTTTAGTAAGGTTTAACTAGTTTGTCTCCCACATCACGACCAGTAAGTAGCAGAGCTAACAGCGAAATCTAGGTCTCTCTCCAACGCTGGGTAGGAATTAAGTCAGCTTGTCTTTTCTCTCCTTGTCCAGGATTCTAGTGAACATGGATGACAACATTGTGAAGCATTACTCCAACGAAGACACCTTCCAGCTGCAGATTGAGGAAGTGGGGGGTTCCTACAAGCTCACCCTGACTGAGATCTAAGGCCAGCAGTGCACATCCCCCCCATCAGTTCCATGAAGGTGTTTCTAGGTCTTAGGGTTTGGCAAGCGCAGCTGCCCCCCTCAGTCATCGGCAAGCACAGGCAGGTGGCGAGGGACACTGGAGCTACGTCTGGCTTGGTGGTAGCATTTAATCTGTTGCATTGGCGTTTTTTAGACGGCAGAGAAATCCACATACCATAATATGTTTGAATTTTCAGATATACTATAATTTAAAGTGAAAACTATTCCAAAATTTAACAGAGTCTCCGGGAACCTTTAGGGTATCTGTTACATTATTTATCAAAATTGGGATATCTGTGTTGTCCCTGCAATGTTAGTGGGCCTACTCACTAGTGAAGTCAGCAAAAGCAGTAGGCGTGGCTTTAAGGATTTGGTGCCCTTGCCTGAACTCAGTATGACTCCACTGTCTCAGGTTAGTGGGAGCGCACCTGAAGAGTGAGGGGGAACCCTTTCTCCCTCACCGTCTCAGCCTCCACTAAATGTTTACTAAAAGAGGGCATGTTACTGAAATCCTTCTTACAACTTTCTTGGACATATTTGACTGCCTTTCTTATGAAGAATTAAATGGGTTACAGTATGAAATCAGTTAAGATAAAGCTGCATTGTATATAAGTGCAATATATTTTTGAAGGTCTGTATCTGTAAATGTGTACATACATGTCTTATATAAATATATAATATATAAATACGGTGTCTGTGTACATACAGTGAAGATATGCAGTAAGATCTACCTTAAAAGACTTTCCCTAGATAAAAGGTTAAGTTATTTTCGATGATGTCTACCAAGCTGATAGAATTCTGTGCTTAGTGGAACCCACTAGACACCTTTTCTCTGTGTTTTCCCAAACACAAGCAGTCATTCTATAGCACAGCAAAACCTTCTCAAGTGACAGAGATTCCGTTTGCTATTGAGAATGTTGTTATCTGGATTTCTGCACTGTTTAACAAATGAAGTAAAAGAAAAAACTGTTGCGATTCATGTCTGTTGTGTATGTTAGTATCAGTCAGATAGGGAGTAAACACACACATTACACACATACTGCAATTATCGTGTACCCAGTGATACGACTTGGAATGGAGTTCTTCCTAGTATTCCTATTATGAAATGATTTTTTTAATCATGTTTCAGAGCCTTCAAGCTTTGATCATCTTGTATGTTAACAATTCTAGAAAGCATTCATGAGTTTATGAAAATATATTACCATGGCAGGGGAACAATTTTGTACACATGTTTAAATATATAAAAATACTAAAAAATGTAATTTTATAAAAAAAATCACGGGTATCTTTAGGTTCAGGGAATGAGAATAGGTCATTTGTATAAGTAGGATTGATAGTTACATTCTTAGGTTAAAATATTCTAATGAAGTATGTGAACTAAATTGCTGGTTTCCTAAGATATCGTGGGACATGGGTCATATAACTTTTATATTTTGTTTTATGAAATTGATCTGTCTTGTTTGTTGTTTTTAATTGTATCCTTGAAGATGTATTTCAAACCAAAGGGATTAAATTTTATATGTCTATTTCATAATATGTCATTTTCTGTATTTGGTTTGATTTTATCTTTTCATTAGTCAGTAAAACAAAAATTGAGATCTTAAAATATTACAGCTGAAAAGCATCTTCCTTATTAGCACTTTCCTCATTTCTTAATATGTATCCTTAGGTTGCTTCCTTCATGTTAGTTTTTTTTTTTACAGATACCTGAAATGATCCAAGTAGTTTTTAAGTCAGGGAGTCCTGAATAACTTTTCAATTCCTACCAAAATTTACCCACTAAAGCTGAAGACAAATGCTTTTATACCTAAAATCTTAGTGTTTTTAGTTTTAAAGGCCTAACAAAATGTTTAGTTTAAATCTACCAGTAATATTTTATTTCATTGACCCAGACTGGAGTGCAGTGGAACAACTATAACTCACTGCAGCCTTGACCTTCTGGGCTCAGGTAATCCTTCCACCTCAGCCTCCCAAGTAGCTGGAACTACAGGCATGCACCGTGACACCTGGTTCATTTTTCTATTTTTTTGTAGAGACAAGGTTTCATTATGTTGTTCTGGCTCGTCTTGAACTCTTGGACTCAAGCAGTCCTCCTGCCTTGGCCTCCTAAAATGCTGGGATTACAGGCTTGAGCCACCATGCCTTGCCCAATTCATTAGAACTTCTAAATTCATTTAGTTCAGGGCCTAAATGTATTTGTAATGACTACATGATCAAATTAAGAAAACTGCCTGATAGATTATTTCCTGTAACATCTGTGCATTTTTCACCTTAATCTTTGGGCCAGAGTCAAGACTCTACCTCTTCCTGGGCTCACAAATCACTCAGTGGTTCCAGAGTCCAGCCTGGCATGAGGCCTGGGGGGCCCAGCGGGTGCACCTTCTCCACGAGAGCCCCTCCTCTCTCCAGCGGGTTCCCTGACACTCCCTGCTTTCCCACGTGCTCTCCTGCCTTTCTTTTCTCCCTTGTCACTCAGCTCTCACTTTTGCCTCAGAGCTTGGCTTTGTCCTGACTTTTCCAGGGGGATTACCCCAGGCTCCTCAGCCTGGCTCTTCCTCCTAGATCTCACTGCTCTGCATCGTGATCGAACATGTTGGTTCTCCAGAAGCCCCTAATTTCCTGGAGAACAGCTTGGAAGTCTTAGTCCACTTTGGATCTCTTGCAAAAGCCAGTTACATCTAGATGTGCCATAAGTGATGCTGTGTTGATGAAGTGACTCGCAGTATCTTCAGGTAACCCAGCCACTTGCAAAACAGCAGGGAGAGTTTTTAGAAGTTACAAGCTCGGAAATTAGTCTGGGCTGGATATAGACCAGTAGGCCACAGAGTAGGGCCCCTGGGTGGAAATTGTCTAGGTAGTGATCAGCAATCACCAAAGCAGAAGCCCCTGAAGCACGGTAGCTCACAAAGGTTCTTTTAAGGGGATGGCAAGCCCTGGTTGGGAAGATGACACGGGTGGCTGAATGGAGCCCCTGTCCATGGAGGAAGCTGGACCATGCTGCGGTGGGACTGTTGACTGAGCTCGTGTTCAGCATTCCTGTGGCTCCATTCACCCTATGAGGGAAGCAGTATGTTAACTGTCATGCAGTACTAGCAACACTCCCATCCCCCTAGAGATCGCCCAGCCATCAGTGCCGCTGCCAGGCTCTGAGCCGCCGCCTTCTGCAGTTCCAGCCCCTCCCTCCGTGCCAGGCCCATGGCTCTCAGCCGGGCCCAGATTCACCAAGTTGGGCATTGGCTGCGTCCTCCCTTCTGTCTTAAACACACGCCCCTTGTTCTGAACCCCATTAGCTCCATCATCCCCTTCAAATCTTGGAAACAAATTTTGTTTTATTGTAAATGTAACATGCTAAAAAATTCATAAACCATTCGAATGAATGTTAGGGTTTCATGGGAAGATCTTTCTGAGGAATCAGTTTCCTGCCTTCCTCTCCCACTCCCCCGAGAGAGCCACTGATGATTTCAAAAAGGAGGCATGAGATGCTTATGCAAATCCAAGTGCACTATTCACATTGCTGCAAATGCTGTTCATACTGGTTTTGGCAGACGGTTTCATTGGTCAGTGTTCTTGAGGCATGTTCTTTTTAAAGACTATGTTATATTCCGTTATCTAGATCTCACCATCTAATTCGTTCCCACTGGAAGACGTGTAGGCTACATTTTTTGCCATTACAAATGTTGCCGCTCCTATGTACTTGTGAAGTGAAATCGTAAAGTGAATTCTTAACAAGAATACTGACTCAAAGCATACGTTCAATTAATATTTTCTAAACACTGCCAAATTGCCATCTGAGTGAACCAATTTACATTCCTGCCAGCTGAGTATGAGAGGGCTGGTTTCCTGGCTTCTTGCTGCTTTGACTTGGACTTCTCTGAGTGAAACTGAGCATAACTGTGTGTTTATTGGCCACTTAGACTTCATTTCCTGTGAACTGTGTTTTTATCTGCGAAAGAATAATCTGCTCATTGTTCTGTCTTCTCACTTCTTGTGTGCTTCAGTCTCCTGCAGTCTGACTTCCATCCCTGCTGTGCCCTTTATTGAACTCTGCTAGACACCTGACAGTCTCATTTAATCCCCACAGGAATCTAATGAAACGTGGGATACTGCCCCATTTCACGGAAGAGGCTTAGAGAGGCTCAGGAGAGCACAGTACCAGAAAGAGATAGAAGTCTGACTCCAAAGCTCCCTTCCTTTCCACTAGCACATGCTGTTTCCAAGGTTACCAGTGACCTAATTGCTTATGTTCTTTCTCTCTAGGGCATTTGACATTAAAGGCAACTTTCTAAATGACTTTGACTTTCATGGCAGGTGTATCACCTAGAAGGTTTTGGTTGCAAGAATCAGAAACTACTTAAACTGCTTAAAAAAACAAAGGAAATATCTTGCAGAGAAGTTGAAAGGTGGCACACTTGGTCCCAGATCTTGATGTCACCAACTCAGTTTCTTTCCCTTTTTGGGGGGAGGACTTCATCCTAAGTCTTACTTTCCTTGAGGTCTCAAGATAATTGCCAACAGTTTCTAAAACGACGTGTCTCCTGGTTCAAATCCAGAGGAAACAAAAGAGAGCATGTTTTCAGCGCAGTGTCCCAGCAGAAGTCCTGGGTTTCACCGTGATTGGATCATTTCAGTGCACACAGCCATCCATGAGTCAGTTACCACGGCCCTGGATGGAAGACTCCTCCCCTTGACCACTTCACCAGCAGAAATCAGGACTTTGGGGAGACTGGAAAGGGGAGCTGGGTCAGAGGGAACAGAGGCGTCCAGTGTCTGCCTCATCGGCTCTCCTGGTCCCCCCTACTGCTCAGGGCGTTCCTGACCACATCTGCCTGAGCTTGGTTCCCAGGCCCCAGTCTCGATCTTTCCTGCGTCTGGTCACTTTCACACAGACATCTCCCGACTCGCCTTCCTATCTAGAGCCCTCCTTAAGTTCTAGATTCTGCCCATCACCGGACATACCCCACCTGGACGAGCTGCCAGGCACTCACCGTAACATCCCAGATTAGATTCCCTTCCTGGCCATGCTACTCCCAGGCTTTCTACGGTGAGTGGTGTCTGAGGCGGACCTCCAGGAGCTACGTCTGACTCCGCTTTCTCCTCCAGCCTTAGCTTCGAGTCCAGCCATAGGATAGGACCTGGCCTATCTTCGTGGTCTTTCATTCCCTTCATCTCCCCGGTTGTGATGCCTGCCACTAGCTCACGTCCCCCAGGCCCGTTCGACTCACAGGCTCTCTGAATTGTGGATCATGTCATGTCCGGATAAACTGCAGATAGCTGTCCTGGCTGTGGTTCACGTGCCACACTCCACTCAGCCCAGACGCACTCCTGTTTCCAGACAGAAGTCGTGCTCCTCAGGGCACTTCACTTCCGCCCATGTCTCTCCTTGTGCCTCAAGTCCTCCTCTCTGTATTAGCCAGAGAACTTGCCCTCATTCTTTGCAACCCTGTTCAACCGTCACCTCTTCCAGAGAGCTTTCCTTAGCCCTCACCTCTTGCACCCCCAGGGAAAGTATAGACCCCCCCGAGCATCACATGTCTGGCTGCCTCCTCATCTGGGCGCCATGCACCATGCTGTTCTTACCTCCACAGCCCCAGTGCCCAGCATGGTGCTGGGTGTGGACAGGGTCATCAGCAGATGGTGATGTGAATTCCATGTGTTCAGTTGCTCAGAACAAAATCCTTGGCGTCCTCATCAAGTTGCCTTTCACATCCTGCATCCAATCACCCTGAAAATCCCATAGTCCTCACCTTCAAAACACATCCAGAATCCAAGCATCTCTTGTCACCTTCATCTTTGGCCCGGATTTTTTTTTTCTTCCAGAGACAGCGTCTCACCGTTGCCCAGGCCAGAGTGCAGTGGCTGTTCACAGGTGCAATCATAGACGTTACAACCTTAAACTCCTGGGCTCAAGTGAGCCTCCTGCTTCAGCCTCCCCAGTAGCTGGAATTACAGGTGTGAACTACCATGCCTGGCTTTCTGGCCTGGGTTTTTGCAGTGACCGAACTGGACTCATTGTTTCTACCCTTGGGCCCTTCGTTTTTTTCTCAATCATCTAGCAGCTGTGGTGATCCTTCCAGAATATAAATTAGAACCCTGCTTGCAACCCTATAGTGGCCCCCTATTTTACTCAGAAAAGCCTGACATCCTTATGCAGGATCTGTCCTCCTTACTCTGACCTCAAGTTACACCACAGCTGAATCTTCTGCATAGCTGGGTCTGCTGAGGTTACACAATGTCAGAGCAAATGGGGACACACGGGTAATAAAAGCCACCACGTTTGACTCCTAGTTTTCCCTTGCTGGAAGTTGTGTTGGAGGCATGCCCAATCTTGGTCATGTTTCCAAGAGGAAAGACTCACTTGTGTGAGCCTCATAGGAGGATCCAGTGGCGTTCACAGCAAGGTGAGTTGGAGACTGAGTCTTGGGCCTGGCCCTTCCTAGCAGATTCCTTTTTTTCTTCGTGTCTGTTAAAGACCATCAGAACCAGTTGCTTGCACCTGGTAGGGCCAACAATATGCCTTCCCTGTCCTACCTCAGGGCTATCTCAGCTCTCCAGCCCCACATTAGAGTCTGGTCTATGGAGACTATGGTCCCCTTTCCAGCCCACAGAACGTCAGATCAGTCCGTCCCATTGGTGCTGGTGTGCTGAAGGACCTGGTGAGCAGGACCTAGCATCATCTATAGACAATGCTAGGATGATACTGTGTCAGTGAGTAGAAGATAAATCTCATAAAAGTCAAGGGCCTGCCTCAGTAGAATTTCCAGGAGTCCAGAGACCTGGGGGCATGTAGCATATCTCTTCTAAGGTGAAGGCAAGTGCTCCTTGGTCCCTCCGCCTGAGCCCACTGCCTACCCCTCCCTGTCCCCACCACATACTCCCTGATCTTCTCCTTAATCTGCTCTATTTTTTTCCATAACAGTTGTCACTTTTTTTTTTAGTTGGAGTCTCACGCTGTCTCCCAGGCTGGAATGCAATGGCCCACTCGCAGCCACCCCAGCGATGACCTGCTGGGCTCAGGTGATCCTTCCACCTCAGCCTTCCAAGTTACCAGCACTACAGGCACACACTACCATGCCTCGCTAATTTTTATTTATTGTAGAGACAAGGTCTCGCCAAGTTGCCCGGGCTGGTCTCAAACCTGCGGGCTCAGGCAATCCACTCACCTCAGCCTCCCAAAGTGCTGGGATTACGGGCTGAGCCACCAAGCCCGGCCAACAGTTATCACTCTTTTAACATGATATACATTTTACTTGATTATTACACTTATTGTGCATCATTTGCCTCCCTTTGCTAGAATGTTCCCTCTACTAGAAAAGGGTTTTGTCCGGCTTATTCACTGACAAATCCCAAATGCCTACCAAAAGATGTCTGGCACCTTATAGATACTTGGGCCAGGTGTCTCCCAGTGGCCCTTCAGATGCACTCTCTGCCCTTCTCCCTGGGAGTCTCAACCTGTGGACCGCATCAACCTGTGTGGGCTGCTGGGAGACAGGAAGGGAGAGATCGAGGTCAGGATATTGATACCCTGGCTCCTGCAGGCTCCAGCCAGGCTGTTCCCGAAGCCTACTGTGCCTCTGGTGTTCTTTTCCACATGACTTTCCTTCCAGGAACTCGTAACCACATTCCTGTTTCTTCAGGGATTAGGGGCTGCCTGCTGGAGATTAGGACACTATCCCTGTAGGTCCTAATACATTCTTATCTTGGTCAGTAGT